>VMDO01020888.1:0-36457 GCA_007922755.1 Pedetes capensis
GAAAAAAAACACTATGCATAGTATGTTTAAATATATGTATTGCATTTAGGAGCATAATTACATGTAACCGCTGAACTATAAAAATATCTTACTTTGATATTTTTACATTGGAGAAAACTAAAACATTTAATCAATTAAAAGTTACTGGTAGATCTGTTCAGAAAGCAGTGAACATATGAGATACAATTGTTGGAAAGAGGCTAGAAACACCAAAGAACTACTGAGTTTGATACCAAAATAAAATGTATAGTTAAACATGAGAGATGAAATGTTAACAGCAATTATCAATCTATAGCTTCCAAGCCGTAAGTGAGCCAGAAAACAGAGGAAGAATATGAAGATCTATCAGTCCAACAGAAAGCAGAGAAGGAAAAAATACAGAACAAAAGCATTGTACATAGAAATATTGAAATAATTAAGATAGTAGAATTGGAGAAACAAATTCATATACACATCATTATTCATAAAAAATATAGAAGTGGATTAAAGTAACCTGTTAAAATACTTAAATTATTAGACTACACTTGCATTTTTTATTGTAGGTACGTGACACCTAAAATCTGTTAAAAAGGCTGAAAATGGAATATAAACATATATCCAATGTAGATGTTAACCAAAATAAAGCTTCCAGAATATTAAATCAGGTATATCACATTTAAAGAAAAAGATATTAGTAGAAACAAAGAGGCATACTGTGTAACAGTTAAAGGAAAAAAATTCACCTAGAAGATAAGTCATAAATTTGTATGTATCTAATAACGTAGTGGGGCTGGGATTTAGCTCAGTTGGTAGAGCACTGCACTGCAATCTCTGAGGTCTGGAGTTCAATTCCTAGCACCGCAAAAATGGGAGAAGGACCTGGCAATCCACTCCCAAGGCACTCCCAAAACAATCTGCCATTGAAAACCCTATGAGGGTCGCTATGAGTCGGATACCGACTCGACAGCACCTAACAACAACAACAACAATAACGTAGTATCAAAATAATACAATTCATAAAACAATAAAAGCAAAAAGAAAAAAAAATTACACAAAGCAAAAACAGCCTTACAAGTACTGCAAAAATCAAATAAATAAAAATAAAAAGTAAAAAAATAGACATTGATTGTTGTTAGGGGAGGGTAAGGGGTAACCTATATGAATGATGTTTATCAAATTGCATATATGAAAATTGTCACAATGAAAAGCATGTCAAAATGAATCACATTATGATGTACATTAAAAATTTCTAATAAAAAAGAATGTGTGTGTGTGCATAACAAAGTTTATAACAAAATTTATTATTTTATTATAAATTTATTTTATTTATTTTTATTATTTTATTTATTTTTATTATTTTATTATTTACCATTATTATTTTTATTATTTTATTATGTATTATTTTTATTAATTTATTTTATAATAATATAAAAATTATTATTTTATTATATATTTATTATAAATTTATTATTTTAACCATTTTTAATGCTGCAGTACAGAGGCATTGTAGCGTAGCTGGTTCTCCAGGCCTGACATGATTATTGTCATCTTGAGACAGAACAGCTATGATGACCTGGGGGGCCTTGGCCTGCAGTCATGGAAACAAAATAAGCAAAAACCTATACAGCAGATAGTTCCTATGGTCATGGTAATGGGGTTATATAACATCCCCTCTTGGAGGGAGGGAGAAGGACCATCACAAGACCCTCAGGAGACCCCCGTGACACCCCCTGAGGACCAATCACCACTCCCTTCTGGCCCAGCTGTAAGAGATGCTAAGTTATATAAGAGGCCAATAACTGGCTGGAGGTGGCACTCTTCTGAAGGATTGTCCTGGTGGTGTAGTTGTCTGTAATCGCCATCTCTAAGTCACGGAGTGGCCCATGCTCCTGTAAGCAACCCCAACAAACTCATAGTTCACCAAGTTGGACTTGACAAGACCCTTCCTCTGGACTGTCTACACCATCTCTATCTGGGGTGAATGTATAACCCTTCATATTTCCCCACGGCAAGCAGTTCACACGACACCCATTTTTACCTCACATAGTGTGCAGCCATCACCACCATCCCTCCCTAGAACTGTTTCATCTTCCCAAACTGAAATGCCGTACCCATTAAACAACAGCTCTCCAGCTTCCTCCCCAACCTCTGGCCTCGGGCAATCACCATTCTGCCTCCATCTCTACGATATGATTACTCTGGATAAGTGGAATCACACAGCATTTGTCTTCTTGGGTCTGACTCATTCCACTTAGCAAAACGTCCTCAAGGTTCAGCTATATTGTAGCTTGTGCTAGAATTTCCTTCTTTTTGAGGCTGAATAATATTTTTTGAACATGTGCATATTTTGATTATCCATCCATCTGCTGATGGGCACCTGAGTTATTTCCTTCTGGCTACTATGACTAATGTAACTTTGATTATAGGTTTACAAATATCTCTTTGAGCCCCTGTTTTCAATTCTTTTAAGTATATACCCAGAGGTAGAGTTCCTTGGTCATTTGGTAATTCTATATTTCATTTTTCAAGGAACTACCATACTGTTTTCCATAGGGACCACACCATTTTACATTCCTACAGGCAGTACACAAGGGTTCCAATCTCCACATCCTTGCCAACACTTGCTATTTTCTGGCTTTTGGCAATAGCCATGCTAATGGGTGTAAAGTGGTATCTCATCATAGTCATGGGGTCTTTAGAGACTGGGGAATAGGGTAGCAGTTAGGGAGATGTAGTTATACAACATACTGCTTAAAATAAAAGTTCTTTCAGATTTAATGAGTGTACAGAGAGTCCAATACTATAGAATGATACTCCTAGAGCCCAAAAGAAAAAAGAAATAGGAATTTGCATTTAGTCTTTTCACTTTGTCAAATACCACCTCCAGAAGGAATATGTAGTAGCTAATATTATATATTACATATATACATATACATATGTACACACACACACACACACACACACACACACACACACACACACACACACACGGGGATGGGGTTTGGCTCAGTCAGTAGAGTGCTGCTCCACACTTTCTGAGGACCCAAGTTCAATCCTCAGCACCACAAAAAATGGGAGAAGGACATGGCAGTCCACTCCGGAAACAATCAGCCATTGAAAACCCCCTAAGGGTCACTATGAGTCAGACATGACTTGACAGCACCTAACAACTATATATACTAATGTAATTATATACATATATAAATAATTAGCATGTATTGAACTCTGACTATATACCAGGCACTGGGCAAGAAATATTACATACATTTTCATTTAATCCTTCTAAATAGTTTTTTATTTGTTTGTTTGTTTGAACAGATGAGGCAGCTAGAGCCTAGGACCTAGAAAACCTGCCAATGATCACACAGCTCGTCACTGGCCAAGCCAGGAACTGAGCCATGGGCTGTCAGGTTTGGAGTTTTCCATTCCATAAGTCATCTGACTTCAAGATTATTTTCTACTGTGTCAATTTTCTTTCTTGACCTTCAGTTCAAGCCCTGCTCTGCTCACCAAGCCAACTCCCATGAACTTCGGGGAAGGAAGCTTCCCTGAAGTAGGTCTTCATCAGCTGTGCTACAGTTCTCACAGGAGCTTGGTGCTTCCCAGTGACTGACAACATTCTTCTCCCAGTGGAGCTTGTGAAGAGCCCACCTGGTCCTCTTTGGACTGCGGTTCACATTCAACGCTGAAGGTGCAGCACTGGACTGTCTTAAAAACTAACCATCAGGTAAGGTTGGCACCTTCAAAAATAAAGCTCCTGCTTTTTAAGTGGAATAGCATATATCTGCTGACTAACAGTCAATTGATTGTTAACTACAATGCAGAACAGAAAAAAAGGCCTACAAGTGAGCCACAAAACTGAATCCCAGAGAAATGCAAGACACAATATAATACAAGACACAGCCTAGATGTCACTGCAAAACATTTCCCTAAGCCAAAGTGCCAATGGAAACAAAATATCCACGGTCTCTTCTCCTCCATTAGTACCTCTGCCACCTTCTCAATTTAGTCACCTGCGTGCATGTGGACCTGAAGTGGCTCCTCTAGTCCCCAAATCTACAGAATGCTTCATCCCACTGTGGAGCCCACCACCAATAAGTTCAGTTTCATTAGTGCACCAGAAGTGAATTCCAAGTGATCCAGATCGTCTTTCTTGGGGATAAGAACAAAAGCCCAAGATCACTATTTGTGTCCAATCAGGAAATCACGTGTCCTGAGTCAATGATACATTTCAAGTCCACTTAAATGTGCTAGATAGGTGCTGAGGATGAGAAGGGGTCACCTACGCGGTTCTGGGCTTTGGGTGTCAACTTGAGAAAGGGACTTGTTCCAGGACTATGCAAACAACATGCTGGCAAAGTGATAATTTTGGAAATGCTTTCCACGGTGATTATGATTATGCAATAAATTTGGTATGTATCCACATATTGCTCATCTATTATGCCTCCAATAGCCCTAGGCTTCGGGCTGGGATTTAGCTCAGTGGGTAGAGCACTGCTCTGCAGTCTCTGAGGTCCCGAGTTTGATTCCCAGCACCACAAAAATGGGAGAAGGACCTGGCAATCCACTCCCAAGGCAATCTCAAAAAACAATCTGCCATTGAAAACCCTATGAGGGTCGCTATGAGTCGGACGCGACTCAACGGCACCTAACAACAACAACAACAAGCCCTAGGCTTCAGACAGAAACTCCTGCTTATAGAGAAGACAATAAAAAAATATAAAAATGTGGCAACTCAAAAGGAATTTTATATGAGAAGAACTAGAAATGACTTTAGGTAACTCTGGGACCTGCTTCAATATGCTTGCTCATTCCCATTCCCATCTGTTAGGGTTGGGATAAAGAGGACTTGTTTCTAAATGTCCCCTTCCTCTCAGTTGCAGGCCACTTTGCTGGCTTACATACCTGACTCACTGCAGTAAACTGTTAAGTTTCTTGAAGACAAAGATTACAAAGATGTGATCCATCTTTGACTAATAGAGCAATTAACATCGTGCTATGATAATATACCACACACTGTGCTAATCACTTTATATGTTACCTCATCTAATCCTTGTAACAACGTTTCGAAACAGGCACTGTTATTATGACCACTTCAAGACTGAGGCTCGGAAGTTAAATAGCCCCAGATTCCATAGATAATTACAGTACCTGCATCCTAACTTGACAGATCTACTACAGAGCCTGCCCTCCTGAATTCAATGCTATGTCCAAGGTTAGGTTCAGGAGGTGAATGAATGAATGAGTCTGTTAGGAAAACAAAAAGTGACTCATGAAGGGAATATTTTGGTGGCTGGTGAGCTTAGCACATTAAGGCATGTCTCTGAGTGAGGTCAAGAGCATTGGACTTGCTGTATTTCTGGTCTAGCTAAACTTGGAACTCTAATAAGAAAATCTCTACCAATAGACATAAAAGCATAAGGGTAAATTCACATTAGAGGGAAACAAAGAGGAAAGTGCATTAGTCAGCTTGTGCGTCACCGTGGCAGACAACCCAACAGAAGCCAACTTACGGGAGGAAACGATTTATTGGAGCACGGAGTTAGAAGGTTTCAGTCCATAATGACAGTGGGGCAGGCATGGTAATGGCAGGCAGGGGCAGCCTCTTGGTGGATCAGGAGACGGAGAGCAACCAGACCCATGGGTCCAGGTGAAAACCAAAGGCCCATCCCCAGTGACCTACTTCCACAAAGCTAGATCCCGTCACCCAAAGTTCTACAACTTCTCAGGACGGTGCCACCAGCTGCGTATCAAACATCCAAACACATGACCTTTGGGGGACATTTTAGATTTCAAACCATGACAGAAGCAATACAGGACAGAAATAGACATAGGGTAAGTAGTAATTCTGTTTGTTGTTGTTGTTAGGTGCCGTCGAGTCTAATTCTGTTTAGGATTCACAAATCTGAATTTGTCTGGATCAGCACAAACAGCTTCATAAATGGTGGTAGGTCAGAAGGGTTATCTTCACATGAAAAAGACATCTCATTATGGCCTAGAAACCACAGATGCCAGAAATGTTTTATTACCTTCGTTGTTGTTGTTAGGTGCTGTCGAGTCGAGTCCGACTCATAGCGACCCTCATAGGGTTTTCAATGGCTGTTTAGAGATTGCCTTGGGAGTGGGTTGCCATGTCTTTCTCCCAGTTTGCAGTGCTGGGAATCAAACTTGGGACCTCAGATACTGCAGAGCAGCACTCTACCAACTGAGCTAAATCCCAGCCCTTTTATGACCTTCATCCCCCTCTAAATGCTTGCCTTTCATAATTTTGAAAGGAGAGGCTTTGAAAGAATGAAGTCCTTTTGGAAAAGACTTCATGCTTGCCTCTAGCTCTCCTACTCCTTTGTCCATCAGGGTCCAGACAGGGGTGGTGGTACAAGTGGTCTTTATAGGAATCCAACCTCATACAGCTGTGGATGGAACTAGGGTTGGGGGAGATGGTGGTGAAGGTCTGGAAGGGGTGCTGGAGGATCATCAGTCACCAGTCAATCACAGGCCAGGAATGTCCAGCCACCAAAAGGAGTGCTAAGGAGAACTGGGGAAAGGCCTCTGTGTAGATACCATCCTGTAGGTCTGCAACAAAGCATTTGGCGGTGGGCTGTGGCCTGCAGTTGGACATGAGCGCAGAGAAGAGAGTAAGAAAACCCAGCAGGCACCTGCAATCATCCATCACTGCATCTAACCACACATAGCCCCAAGGGAGTAAAGGTCACTACCTCCCTTCAGCTTTCCCAGTCTGTACATGTGTACCTTGTGATCAACTCTAACCCGGAATCATACAGGGTACAGGATGCTGGGAGATGTAGTTCTCAGCTTAACAAACTTGACCCAGAGCTCCACCAGGCTCCTTTAATTAAATATAGAATATTTAAAAGTGATTATTCACATCTTTGGGGAGACTGCACATTTTAATCATAATTACATGATAAATATTTCATGGTATATATCTTTGTCATATAATTAGGAATAAAAAATGTAATCACAAAAAAGGTGCTAAATAATTCAAATGACTGAGGATGTGATTAAACCCAGGACTGAAATGTGGTCGGAAGGTAACTCAAGGTCTTCATATATGATCTCCCAAGCAACATGTCACCTGACGACTAGCCCAAAACCGTTATCACTATTCAACATTTTCTTATAAAATCTTATTTTAGGGTAGCAATTTTGCTTCAAGAGCACATGCACACCATTTTCCCAAAATCTTCCTCTCTTCAAACTTATTAGACCTGGAAAATCTATGTATCATCCAAATAGCTACCTATTAAGATGCTGTAAAAACAGCAGTCTTTGTGATATTAGGGGGTTGAATCCAGGACCTTATGCATATCTGCACTCTGCCACTGAGCTGTACCTCCAGCCCCGTCCCCTATTTTTTTTTTTTAATCCAGACACACAATCTCACTAAATCATGCAAGCTGCCTTTGGCCTCAAAATTGTGATCTTCCTGCCTCCACTTCCCAAGTAGATGGGATTACAGGTATGTGTCAATGTGTCTGGCTTAAAATGTATTTTTAAACATCTAGTGGTGCCCTGGGAGCTGGGATTCAGCTCAGCTGGTAGAGTGGTGCTCTGTACTCTCTGAGGCCCTGGTGTGACCCCCGCACTGCAAAAATGGGAGGTGACATGGCAATCCACTCCCAAAGCAATCCCCCAACTATCAGCCATTGAAAACCCTATGAATAGCAAAGAAGCACTGACAGTTTTGGGCATGGCACAGCGTCAGAGAGTGCTTCCTTCTGTTATACATAGGGTCACTATGAGATGGACCCAACTCAACGCCACCTAACAAGTGGTGCCCCCAGACACAGTCCTCTGTAAGCCTACGTTCAGCTAAATCTGAGCTGGACTCAGAAGTAGGGATACAAGAATCTCCTCCTAAGCTAATGCCTGTCAAGATCACTTCACAATGTGTGCTTTAGGGTTCTGATGTACTGGAAGTAAAATGGGCTTTATCACTGTGCCTCCAAAAGGCCCAGCTACTTCACAGCACACCCATGTTCCCTAAGATCCAATTCTTGGGCTTGTGTGCATGCAATGGGCCCATTTATTCTCTGCCACCAATCACAACCTGGAACAAATGGCACGTTGCCATCTCAAGCATCTATTTCAAACCCAGCCAATGGCCACATTTCCCTGTCATTTTGCACAAATGCCTTTTATTGTCTGGCTACTGAGTGAAGGAAAGAAGGAAGAGAAGAAGAGAGGAACAGAGGCAAAGGAGGAAAAAAGAAAGCTATACTCTCTGAATTACAAACCTTCATGATCACCTGTAAGCAGTGGCCAAGAGAAGACCTTTACTGGGATGGCCTTGGTCACATTCAGCCTGCCTGGGCTCCTAATCTCTGAGAGTTATGAGACTCTCATGAAAGACCTCTTATATTTTTTCCAGCAAGTAGCTGGAAGTGATGGATGGTTCCACTGGAATGGCCATGACTCCATGTTTTCTATGAGGCCCTCAGCATTTAGTAAGAAGCTAGCTTAGCTTTTTAGACCTCAATTCTTTGGGTGTCCAAGCAGTTGGAATACTCTTTCTTCAGCAGGTTCCAATACTGGTCAGAGGACGCTTAAATTTCTCCAATTTCCGATTCCTGACTTTGATATTTCTGAAGTGCTGATAACATTAATCCCTTCCTCCCAAAAATAATGACAATTCCATCCACAAATACTATTTGCTCACATTCTGCCACCGCTGTCACCCAATGTGTCATCTCACTTGCAACTTCTCAAGCTGCCAGAGAGCAAGGCCTTCTATAAGCATATTTGTCTTCTTAATTCCAAATCTGTCTACAGCCACACTACCCTGGCATCTAATCGCAACAGATCAATAGCTAAGCAGGGTCAGGCCTGGTTAGTGCTTGGATGGGAGACCGCCTGGGAATACCAGGTGCTGTAGGCTTGGGTCAAGGACCTGGCAGCCCACACCCAAAACAATCAGCCATCGAAAACCCTATGAATAGCTGAGAAGCACTGACTATAGAGCCAGGCCTGGTTCAGTGTCAGGCAGCATTTTCTTCTATTGTACACAGGGTCACTATGAATCGGACCCAACTCAACGGCACCTAACAAAAACAATTCCAAATCTACTAGATGCTTGAAGTAACAAGTACTAAAAAAGACTTCCTCTAATCTTATTTTTCCATCTCATTCACTCCACTAAAAAGCTGTTATCAGGGAAAGGTCAGCTTAGATTAAAAAGATAAAACTGTTCAGAACTGTTGACCAAACAGATCTATATGCTGTCCAAAAGAAGAAATAATTCTCTCCTCTGGGTTCTATTTATTTGGGGGTCACTTGTGGGGGGATAAGGGGTTGTCATTCCTTAATAAAAAAAAAAGCTTTTCTGAAATTCTGGCTGATGGCTAAAGGAAAAATTTGATCAAATTAAAGTTTTAAAGTTAAATTTTGAGTTAGTCACGGTTTCCCAATTCATCCAAAGAGACTAGTTTCTCTCCATTTTGAAGTCTTGAGTCAATCTGTATCACTGCTTTCACTCAAAAAAAGTGCCTTCAGAAATATTGAATGTTCATCCTCAGTAATATAACTAGTCCAAGTGTTTTCAGGCAAAAGCCTTGGTTCAATGTACAGATCAAATATCACTACTGCTATTCAAAATGTGTTAATAATAATCTGTAAAGAATTCACTATTCAGGAGTTAAATAAATCCCCTATGACCTCATCTACTTCTCTTGTCAAGCCAAATTATCACAAATTCTGTTAGTGCAGTCCAAACAAATGAGAATGCTCTAACACTCCAATAGTTCCAGATTAGAGTCAAAAGCAAACCGCTGGGTGATGACTGGCAACACAGGTACAGAGTGTTCTGGAATAGTAGGTCATATCGCAAAACTCAGCAAAGATGAAGTGTAACATTTAATGGTATGTTCATTAGTATGGTTAATTATCTTAATTAGACTGCGAGACCCCCAAGGACCAACCTCTCAGTGAACAATGCTCATGCTAGACTTCTGCTAGTAACTGGGAAGGTCAATGCTCACCTGATAAAAACAGCAGCAACAAAGCGTAGGTTGAGAAGCAAATTGTTGGTTGGGTTGTCCTCCATCTCTATATCCTCCATCTCTGTGTCCTCCATCTTTACTTTTATGCTAATCATATGAGGAAAGCTGTGCTCCTCCATAGTACCACTGGCAATCTTCAAAAACCAACAGTGAACACAAAGAGAGCTGCTTCTACATCTAAAACTTGAAAGTGTACATTGCCACTATTCCAACCAAGGGTATTTCTTTAAGTTGAGAATGCTAATGACTAAATGCCATGCAAAGCAGTGAAATAATAAAAGAACTGAAGAGTTTTTGTCAGGCAATTCACTAAGAATGTTAGGTCTTAGCAGCAGAGGAGATATGGGTAATGACCTCTGAAGACAAATTGGGCTCTTTAAGAATACATGGCTGGTGCTAAGAAAATCTTCAAGAGCCCAAGTATTCTGAGAATTATAAAGTGATGTTATAACAAGGTCAGGAGTCTAGGTACATAGGTTTTAAATTACTGCAATAGCCTATAAGAGAATCCTATAAAGGGGATGAAAGGTACTTCGTTACAACACTGGAAAAGCAAACTGAGGTGTTTCTGAGACCAGTAGGTATAATTTGTATGGCCCCTTCAGGTTTGTGTTAACTGGATATGGTGCTAGAATGGTCATAGGTGAAGGAATATTTCTTGAGAAATTAATGAAATAAACCATGGGAAATGAACCCTTTTACTTGACACCCTGCTACATTAAAGACCAGTAAAGCCTTTTTTTCCATCTCTCTGTTCAAGTCAGGTGATCTGAAAATTCATACAACTGGTGGTGTATTCAAGGAAAACAAAGCCAGATACTCATGTCATCTTCTCCCAATTTCACCCCTTTCAACTTTTAACCTTTCAACTTTTTTTTTTTTTTTTTTTTTTTTTTGGTCCCCATTAGGTCACAAAGTGCTTCCCAACTAAGAAGTAGGTGCCCTACCACCAGCCCAGGACAAGTTCTATGGGCATCCTTCAAAAATGAAAGCACTGTTATGACCCGCCACTGATCAAGAGGAAAAGTGCCTGTGTACTCAAGGAACCAGTTGGTACTTGTGGCCTCCAGAAGCAGCAGCTTTCATTTCTCTTGGCACTACTTCCAAAACATGGCCATTCTATAAGGAAACTGCTCTAACTAATCCTACCAGGTTACTTCAGTCCTTTCCCAAGTGTAAGATGGATTACCCAGAGACATTTCAAAGACGGAGGTGGCAAAGTCAAGGGAGGGAAAAGCTGCGTTTGCTTCCCAGATGACAACACAGACATGACATTTTAATATAACTAATTTGGATACTATTAGCACACATATTTACCTGGGGGAAATAACAACTTTGGTTGGGTTATGAAGTTTTCACCGTTGAAAGACCAAGTCAGAGATAACCTGCCATTTGTTTTGTAACTGTGGCTGACCTATGAGGAAAGTAGCACCTGCTCAGCCCTCCATCACACAACCCTGTGGCTGCTCAGTTGTCTGTAGCTATCCCTTTCCTTATATATCAACCACATTTGTTGAATGAGAACAGGCTCCTTCCAGGATAAACTATACTATATATGCAAACTTCCAAAGTTTGAAATGCATACTGCATATGGAGATGACATGAGCATAAGATGTATAAATGAATACTTAACAACAATGAAAACTGAGATGGGGTGAGAAAGGGATACAAGGAGGCTTCAAATATGCAGTCTTATTTTCAAATGGAAAGGAAAATGGCAAAATACTGAGCATTTTAAAAAAGTCTAGATGGTGGGTTATGGATCTGATCTTAAGTTTTTGATGTTTAAAGACATTTATAAATATTTTTAAGGAAAAGTATATAATGGTATATTTAATAGCTAGATCTAACAGTTATCCTAGAACTACGTTAATTTATGCAAAAGAAAAAATTAAAAGTTAGTTGACCAATAATTCCATCTGAGAGTGATAATTTTTTTTTTCTCCAAGTTGTGAGGATCAAACCCAGGACTTCACACATGCTAAGCAAGCACCCTACCACTGAGCCACTTCCCTAGTCTAGATTGAATATTTTTTATCCAGAGGGCAGGGATTTGCTATTCATTGACTGTGTCCAGTGCATCCTGATATTTTATGTACTTGTTCATAACTCCATACGCTAGGTTATTATTTTCATCTTACACATGAGGAAACTAAGACTCAGAAATTAATTTGACTACTGATGCAGGGAATTAAGTACTAAAGTTAAGATTCAAAGCCAGATTCAAAGGCTCAAACTCCAAGAGTCACCCTGTTCCCATCACACTGCCTGACCCAATAAACTAAGATTCAATTCCAGAGCAATGACAGGCTCTATCACTGAGGAGGCCTGAAGATCTGACAGTGTGGTAGGCTCTTCAACAAGGGTTTTCTGCCCAGACTGCTTTTCCTGATACACAGTGCTGTGTCTTATGTATGACCAGATAGGTGACCTTAGATATAAGAACACCAAACTTCATTCTCCTTTGCTCACAAAAGTGGCTACTATGTGAGGTGACAAGAATGTTAATTCCCTTGATTGTGGTAACCCTTTCACAATGTATACATACACAACACATTACTTTGTAACGTGTTATGTAAATTTAAGAAAATGTGTGTATAAAACTTTTGCCAATTATATCAATGCAGCTGGAAAAAATACCAAAAGATTATGACATAATTCATTTTTGGCACATTATCTAAATTGTCCTAAAATGAATCTAACATTTCTATGATACTTAATGAATAAAGCCAAAGGTCACATCTAGTGCACATAAATGTCTAAATCCCAAAACTGTATTTCAAGGTTATTTTCTAAAAAGGACTATAAAACAGACTGTTGACATCATTCAGCAATATTAAAATGGCCCATCATTCATGTGCCAGAGTATACTAAAAAATGTCAATTCTGCTCCTGACATAAACAGGGGAGCAAGTTGTGGACATACAAAATATGTTAATGTACAAGGCAGTATGAGCAATTACTGCCAAAGGTAGAGGCAGGAAGTGCTTCATATACATTTTGAGAAAGGATACACTTATTTGTGAGCTACAACAATGATGGGAGGGGGTGCCACTACAGAAAAGAGGACCTTGAACAGGACCTTGCTAGATGCAAATTAAAACCTGAAAGAGCAATCTGTGAAGAGGAAAATCCTGAGCAGACTGTGAGATGTGGGGACCAATGTGAGCACGCTGAGTTATAAGGAAGTAGCCCAGCTCTCAGGAAAGCAGAACCCCAGTGCTTCCTGGGAATGGTAAAATGATGGGGGTGGGGAGGTAGAGCAATACAAGCAGAGAGCAGACTTGAGGTCAAAGGAATTTGGGGCACTGAGTTAAACAAATCCACAAAGGTCTCTTTACTGTTCAAGTTCTCCAAGTTCTCAGGAGGCTACTGTGCACCAAGTCTCCACACAGCAGAGACCCAGTCTTGTTTGACCACAGAATCCATTTTTCACTGGAAATGAAAATGCCTTAGGAAACACTAGAGTTTAACAGATAATGAAGGCAAAACAATGAAGAGTTTGAATGTTAAGGAAAACTAGGAAGGCTGGCCTCAGCCCTTATAACAAAACCTGGATTTCCCAAGAGAACAAAGGATGAGCTGCCAATATACCTTTATGTTTCTACCCAGTGGGACTGAGAACCACAGATTTCAGCCACTATTCTACTCTCATCTACTTATCAGGATTGCCAGTGAAGGGCAGCCCCCATTCTCCTGAGAACACTTTACAGTCAACAGTCCTTTCTTAATGAACTGAAGGCTTTGGAAGCAGGCCTTCTGTGAAGCTACTGAAGGGAAAGAGAAGCACAGGATTTTCTAGTATGGCATGATAGAGTTGTTGTTGTTGTTGTTGTTGTTTATCTTGCAAGATATTGAAGAGTCTCTGCAGATTACAGATGGTAATACATTTATTCTAAAATCATTTCAAAGCACCACAACCAGAACTGAAAAGGAAGGAAAAAACATTAAAAAACACATACACACCCCAGATCCATGACAGGCAGAAGGGCAAGTAATGTTTTATGAACCTTTTGCTATACATGCTATATTGACTTATACTCCAGGCTGTGGTTCAAAATGTATTTTTTTTTACTTGGGTCACAGCTAAAATGTCTGAAAGTCACAGCTTTAGAAGACAAGATGCTTATCGCAGAAACTGGAGGCTGTAGCATTCACCCAGAAGACTGGGAATAGTAGCAGTGGGAGGAAAAGATAGAGAGAAGAGACATTTAAAGAATATGGATAAGGGGAATCAATGAAAATGCCAAAGCTAGGGGAAAGCTGGGAAGCTGGGGGAGAAGTGGCTATAATAAAGAGGCCACTGTGAAGGAGAGCTGGTTAAGTATGTAAAGGGCGGCGGGCAGGCACATTTGATTTCAAGAAACAAGAGGACATCCAGATGAAACCACCAAAACAGCTCTCCCACACCACCACTTCAAAAATAGGTTCACAACATGACTTTAATTTGGTCATCTTTAACAATACCATATTCTTTCAGCTATACTATGTTTTAAATTTATGCTTTTCTTAACCAAGTGGTTATGACTCTTAAAAGCGTATAATCACACTAAGAACCAATACCATCAGTTAGTCCCTAACTATTACATTATTTACCATCCCAAGGGCTTCACTGTGATTTAGCATTTGATGGATAAGTCCAGAAGGGCCTGTCATTTGGCTCTCTGCATGCAGACGATGACTTCATCAGCACAGGGCTGTGTGAGCTGCGTGAACTCTGTGGCACTGGCACCACTAGGAGAGCATCATGCCAAAAGGCACCCAGAGGCTGCCTGTCTGTGGCTACCCTGAGGGAAGCCTCACAGCTGGCTCAAGGGAAATGGATGACCTCCAACAGATCCCGTTATCCAGGACTAAATCCCCGTAATACATCAGAGTGGACACAATGAAACAAGGCAGAGTGGACTTGAAGGTAAAATGTCATCCTCCCCATCCCCTTCAGGAAGACAGTTTCACTTTACAGAAGCTTTTGTGTAGTAAATTAATTTACCAATATTTAAAAACAGCCAACATTTAAGGGTTCTGAAGCTCGGATTTATTAGACAACAGGGAAACAAGTTTAGAGAATGCTACAAAAAGAGCTCAAATTGTTCATAAACAGGAACTGGGCTTGCTCTGGGGCAGGAGGGAAATTCTTCACAGACTACTGTACAAGGGCACAAAGACTACCCATACTGAATGAAGTATTAAAGAATATACAGACAAATTTCTTGTAAGACACAAACAGAGAAATCCAAACACTAAAAAATAACGTGTCCACAATGACTATAACACATCCCTTAGGGAACAAGCATGTATTTGTAGGAAGCAAACAAAGCTTTCCACAGAGAAACCACTTTCACGAGATGATTAGGTGGACCTGCAATGAAGAAAATACATTTCAAAAGATTCATTCAGATTTAATTTTTCACTGAAATACTTAAAAATAACACCGTTCTCTATATCAAAAGAATTTAAAAAAAAAAAAAAAACCACACCATGGATAAAATAAACGTCAGCCAAGGTCTAAGTCCTAATTCAGAGACATACATTTGTAAATAATATGAATTAAAAATAAAGGGCTTGACAACAAAATACTATGTGGAACCGCTTAAAATAGGCCAAGCCAAGTTCATGTTCTGCTTTAAGATCTTACATTGAAAGGAATCTCATTCTCAGTATAATTTTTCTTTTTAACCTTAATCACCAGCGGCTGGGCAACTGAAATGGACATGAGAACTATATAAATGTCAGAGAAATATGTAAACCTCGTTAGTATTTCCAAAAATTCATTTAGAGATAGAAACAGGTCCAAATAGATGCCTGTCTAAATGTATTGCAATTACGTTACAATTATTTTTCCAAATACACAGATATGCTCTGTCTTTTCTCAGCTCATTACTGACTCAAACAATTTGCCCTTCTGGGATCAATTGTTTGCTAATAAATAATTGTTTAGAGTCACAAAATGATGTTAGGAGGTTTTCTTATTAGTTTTCCTTCTGCACCCTAATAAGATTGAAAACTAGCTGATTCCCAAGAGTCTAACCTTAACCTCGCTTTGTTTAACAGCCCAGGAAATGATGAACCATCTGCTTCAGAAAATAATGGACAGCCAAGAGGAAATATTGTTTAATTGTAGATTAACCTCCTCAGGAGGCAGTCTGAAGCAGCTTTCGAATTAGTAACTATAACCAGCAAAAGAAATAAATGGCTCACGAGCCTTTTCCTCTACCAGTTAAGGCCCAGAAAGAATGCAAAGAGATTTTGATTACCTCTATGTGTTTACAAACATGTATTTCCACAGCGGAAACAAAACTCAAGAATAAAACTGATTCTCAGAAGTGCAGCTACTGCCCTCCAATTTTGTTTGTCCAAATACCTTTAATGTAACAAACCATCAAACCATCTCATGCACTTAAGCGTTCATTTAAAAAAAACAAAAACAATAAAAACCTCTTCTCCATTATTTTCAGGTTCTTATAATATTAAAATTAGTATTTCCCTGGTTGCTTTGTTAATAGTAATAAATCCACCATTGGGGAGTACGAATTGTTTTATTATCATCAACATGGCACTTAAGTAAATGAAATCTTGTCAAGTACAGGGTGACCTACAAGTTCAAAAGAAAAAAGAACAGCATGAGATCAAAATGGCCAGCCAGGACAAGAGATACAAAAAAATGACAGATTAAATGCAAACACAGCCTTTCATCCAACAGGCTTTACATTCTAAGACTTTTCTAAAGTCAAACCTGTAAAAGCACATATGATACTGAATATTTAATACTTTGCCCCCTCTCAGCGGCCCAACATATTTAGCAAGGGTATCATACCCATTTTAATTCAGGAAAGCATAGGAATCCTGAGAGCAGTTATTCCACAAACATTTTTTGTGGACTTCCTTCTAGGGCCTGGATACAGAGGTACAGGGAATAGGACAAAGACACTTGGGATAGGCATTTTATGGTGTAACATGTGCCTAAAAGTATCAGTCCTCTACTAAGCCCTGTAGAATTAAGTAAAAAGCTTTTCCCTATAGGTATCAAAAAATGTCAATGGTTCCTCTCAGTCAACATTTACAACCTAGAGCTAGAGACATCTACGAAAACTTCACAACTTAAGAAATCTGTTATTCTAGGCAAGGCCATATTACAGTGGGTTTCCAAAACGACCTGAAGGTCATTCACTTCATGTAAATATTACAGAAACAACCTCTGTGGAGAGGAAAGATTTTTGGCAGTTCAGATTCTTAAATATCTTAAATAGAATTTACTAAAATAAATTATTCTTGAATTCCTCAACTTAATTTTGAAGCAATGAGCTAGTAATAACTCCAGAGATTCAAATAATAGAGCCTATTCAAAAAGAATGAGAGTTTGACATTCTTCTCTACAAAACAACTAGGCACAATTTTATCCAGCAGACGTCTATCAACCTACGGATATTGAAAGCTTGGGAGAACAAGATAAAATCAACACCAACCCTACAGTCAGCTGTAATATCGAGCAGCCATCAACAATGCTATTCATGAATTTAGAAAAATTAATAAATCCTGGGTTGAATGCAAGAAAAAGGCTCAAACACAGGTGAAGCATACTCACTTGGGTTTTGTTTCTGCATCTGTCACTTGGCGAATGAAGATACCATCTTCAGGATGTTCTGTGTCATCCATTTCATACATATATGATGATGCTATTGCAAGCGTAGTCCCATCGTTACTGAAGGCAAGTGATGCGATACTGGTTGGGTACCGATGGAACTGGCACAGTCGTTTTTTGTTAAATGGATCCCAAATATTTACAAATCCATCAGAACCACCTGCAAGTCATTCCAAAATTGGCTCATAATACCAGATGCAGAAATAACCATTTTTAGGATCACAGAAATTATAGTTTCCCCAAGATGTTTTTTCATACTTATTTTCAAAACAAGCACAGAAGCTGGGTGCGGTGGCACATGCCTATAATCCCAGCAACTTGGGAGGCAGAGGCAGGAGGATCATGAGTTCAAGGCCAGAGGCAGCCTGCGTAACAGCAAGATGGTCAGTCAAAAAAATAATAATGGAAATGGGCTAGGGGTGCAGCCCAGAGATAAGGCACTTGCAAAGTATGTTCAAGGTGCTAGACTGAACCCCAAGTACCACCAAAAAAAAAAAAAAAGTAGCACCCAGATTTAAAAAATAATTTTGCCTAAGCATAAAAGGTATGTAACCTTATAATCAGATATAGGTTAGAATGTCATACTTTACCTGTGGCAAATGTATTGTGGATATTGTGGAAGGAAATGGCGTTGACTGGGTAAATCTGCTCAATATTATTTTCTTTCAGTCTGTGACATTTGAAGGCGTATTTCTTCTTCTGTACCTCAGGGCTTGGGTCCAGGTACTCAACTGCCACTCGGCCTTCAATAGAGCTTAATACATAACCCTGCCAAGAAAGAACCACAGTACATAAATAGTGAAATCCGGCTTCTAAAAACAAGGCACTAGTTCCCAAATTCAATCCACAATAAAAATGATAGTTTCACAAATGAAAAGCATGGCCACGTTTTAACAAAGTGTTTAAGTTGCACTGACATAGTTATTGATAACTATATAAAAAATTAACAATTCCTGTTTTATAAGAAACAGGGTTATCATGATTTGCTATTTTCACTATATCACAGCCTTATACACTACAATCAAAAATGCCAACTTGTTTGGTTAAACCTAAGCCAGAATTTGCTTGTTTTTTGTTTTCGTGCAGTGCTAGGGAGGAAACCTGGGGCGCTGCACATGCAAGGCAAGCACAGTACTACTGAGCTACATCCCCGGCCTAAACAAGACTTAAGTATTTTAGTGCCATTGTTTTGTATCCAGAAGGGGACTCAAATTTGTTCCCTCTGTTAAAATACATTCTTCTATGTTCTATGGCCTCTTTATCTCTAACTACTCCAAGAACTGTTTCCTTCATTGGGAGCATCAATAATCCAAATGAACTAGAGCATCAGTCTTCCGGCTCAGGCCTTTCTGCCTCTTGCATTTCCCGTAAGAAGTCAGGTTTGCACACAAACACCACAGACTTTCAGAAGCAGCCAAAAATGGTCCACAATTTCAAACCATTTCTCATTTTTCCTTAACAATATGCTTTAAAAATAATAATATGCTGAATATGAAATGTTTTATACTTTAGGATATGAAAAAAGTTATTCCTAAAAACTTGCTCATAGAAAAAGAATTCAGGAAACCCTATTTTAAACTTCCACTCTGAAGTGAAGATAGTTCAATGAAAAGTGTTAGATATCAAGACATAAAAATACTTTCAGCAATACAAGCATATTTTAACCACTTTTAAATCTATTTAAGTTTCACTTAATTACGATTCTTTATCTTCAATGGAAATTTGCCATTTCCTGAAAATGGAACTACAATCACTACTTGAAATATGAGACTTAGGAGACAAAATAATAATTGATTTAACTGCTTCATATTCCATGCCACTAAAGGACAGCCATGATTTAAAACATAGCTGCTCTTTTTAACACTTGGCAAAATTTCTATTGTAACTGACCACACAACCAGCTCCCTTTATAACTTTAAGGGAGTGGGAGGAGGTCACTAATGAACAAATGAATCTTTTTTAGTGATGATAGGAGGAGACCCACTCTGCATATGAAGAGTTGATCATCATATGAGGGGCACTGCCTGTCTCACCTTGGAGAAGTTCTTTTTAAAAACATCCAAGTTCTACTGTCAGGTAAGGAAAAGAACTCTATTAGTATTAGGGTTACAAAATACAGAAAGCCGGGTGTGGTGGTGCACACCAGTAATCCGAGCACTTGAGGGGCTGAAGAGGGAGGATCACAAGATCCAGGCTAGCCTGGGCTACACAGCAAGACATCTTGTTTTGTTTTGTTTTTAAAAAAAAAAAAAAAAAAAAAAAGCAAGTTCTATAAAATGAAATTTCCAAATTAAGTTTTATTTATTTATTTTTGCAGTAATGAAGGGATTGAACCCAGAGCCTCACATATACTAGCCAAGTGCTCTACCACTGAGCTGCACCCTCTAGCCCCATTTTTGAGACAAAATCTCATTAAATTGCACAGGCTACCTCGGGGCCTCAAACTGGTAACCCCTCACCTCAGCCTCCCCAGTCACGTGTATGACAGGCATGCACCAGGGCATCCAGCTCAGACTTAAGTTTCAATTCACTGGTTTATAAACTGTAATATCTGCAAAACTCTCTTTGATTACTATGTACTTATCAAGCATCCCATAGTAGGATCAACAAGAAACCAGAAGACCTCTATTAAAACCACAGCATGATCCTGTGCAGATTACTTAACCTCTCTGAATATCAAGGTCTTCTCTAAGATATGGGTTAATAAATTATCTTTTAACATGAGGTTGTCAAAAATTTATGAGAATATTCACTCCTAAAATCAAATCCTAAGGCACTACCCAAACAAACAAAAAACATAAAAACCTTTGAAGGTAGTGGCCAAATCATTATTATTAAAAATTATTATTAAAAATTCTGACACTCCAGGAAAGGGGGTGTGGGGAGATCAGTACCTGCTTGTTTGGAAATGCGCGGATACAGCGAGTCTGGTATTTAAGGCTGGACTCCCTTCGTTGTTGCACATAGCCCATGTTCCGCAAGTCCCACACCAACACTCTGCGGCCTGCTGTACCCACAATCAGCCGGTCTCCAGACACTGAGAGGGTGTACACCTTTTAAAAGAAATAAGAACTTGCTAAAAATCATCTGCCTCCTAAAAATGGCATTTTGTTCCAAAATTCAATCTAATCATACGACCATAAAAAAGGTTAGCTGATCAGGCTCCCAGACACAGGTTATCAATTTTAGGTACCATGTGAAAAAATTCACACAAAATAGCAAACCCAAGATATTCTTAATATTTCACTAAAGTATCATACAAAATCCATTCTATTTTAGTCTGCAAAGGTAATTTTACAGCCCTAGACCTTTGGACACAGTATGAAAGTGCAAATAAGCCACACACACTCTAAAAAACAGAATACAGCCATAAAATAATGCAAAATAACTTTCAACAAGCTTCTGGCTTTTCATAAAAGAATCATTTTCAAAGACATTCTTCTATAACCCAACCATTTTTTGGTTGATTTTGCAGCTCTTTAAAAAGCTTTTCCCTTGAATAAAAGGCATTTCCAGGAAGCATGAGGGATCCATTATAAACCGTTTAGTTGCTTTTAGTGGCACACAAACTCAGAATTAAAAGACAAGGATAGTGGCCTGGCATATGGCAAAGCTAATACTTCTGCCCTGATATGCTCAATATTCAAGAAAGAAGTTTGTCTTTAGGGGAAAAGAAAATTTTAAAGCATTTTACTCCCTAAAGTGTCTCTCCCCGCCCCCCCCCAATTCCTATTCTCCAATATTTAAACTTCTATTAAAATTCCTCTATATTAGCCAGGCATTAACCTATGATCCTAGCAACTTGGGAGGCGAAGGCACGAGGATAGCAACTTGGAGGCCAGAGGCATCCCGCATAACTTAGTGAGACTGGTCTCAAGATAAGAGACTAAAAAATGGACTGAGATGCAGCTCAGTGGTAGAGCACTTGCAAAGCATGGTCAAGGCCCTGCATTCAATCACCTAGTACCACCAAAGAACAAAAAACAAAAAAAAAGAGCCCCAATTCCTCTACAATAAATCACAAAATTCCCTGCAAGCAAACCATTTAACGGTTTATTTGCAAATGTTACCTGGAGGCCAGAGGTATCAAATATATGAATAAGGTAACTAAAAAATATTTTCTTGATTGATCATTTTAAATCATCATTAAAAAAATAAATCTAGACCTTGGATCCTTAGCTGAGGTTATTACTTTCGTAAGCAACCTAATCTGACCTAATACTTTCACCCTGGAAGAACTGCTGTAAAAAATGCAGACAGGCTCCATGACATTGTAAGACATCTCTTTAACACCAAGTAATTAAACCATATGATTAGTAATCACTGAGATGTTAACTACAAGCCACCACCCAAAGAACCAAATCAGGTTACAATGCCATGCCCAACAGCAGCCTCTACAATCTGACTTTAAAACTCAACAACTAATGTGATGGAGGGAAAAAAAAAAGAATTAAGATTGAAAACAGACTTAATGTTTACAAGCTTAAACATGAGAAATACTGTAAGATTTATCAGTTTATTCAGAAAGCAAAACGTTTTGCAGAAAAATGAAAATTAATCTGATGTATAAAATACCAAACTTAAAAAATACAGAATCCAGAAAGAGATCAATTTATAATGGTACAATTATATCAGAATTTTTACCTTAAATTCTTACTGTACAGGTGACACACAAGCTTCTAATAGTGTTTTATATCCCCACTGGTCATAAATCAAGGGAAACCACTGTCATGCTACTGACTAGGTATATACATTTATCAAAGAAAGTATTAAAAAAAAGTGACATAATGAACCTTGCTGAACCAATAAGCAGCTTGATTCAGTGTGGCTGTCCATTATATGATATTCTGTCAGCAATTTATCACAGTTCTTAACATGTTACATACAACCATAAATCAAAACTAGAAACAATGCAATTATTTTATTCTGAACAAAGGTCTTGCCAGTAGTAGATTCAACTGTGATGTGACAAAAATAATAGCTCTTTGGATGCACTATTGTATATAAGGATGGCTAACAGGAACTGGATAGTATATTTACACTGAGGAAATAAGACTCAAGTGAAGGATACCTTTAAACTGCTAAAACAATCAATCTTTACCACCTGATAAAGTCTGATGAGGATACAAGAATGCACAATTACATTTTCATCATACAGATCAAAAGGTTAGAATAATATACAAAGTTTCAATTTTTAAAAGCTCCATTCACTAAGGGCCTTCAAACTACAACTGTCCCCGTTAAAAGGTATCTATACCCACATGTGTGTGTATAGGCAAATACAAGTACAAATACAAATACACATAAAAACAGTAAAAGCCAGGAAACACAGAACATCTTTCTCACTAAACTTAAAATAATTCACTTTGCCTTCAACAGTCAATTCCAATGAAACCTCAGGTCAAAAATGAAAATGAGTGATGCTCCATCCCATTTTCTGGTTTGGGCATGTCAAACCCAATTTAAGACAGTCTTTGCTAAATGACTTCCTTGAAAAAGCAGTAAGCGGCTTCTTAATCCTGAGATTTAAAGCATTAATACATGGGAGCCAGGCACGGTGGCGCATGCCTGCAACCCCAGCACTCAGGAGGCTGAGGAAGGAAGGTTAGGAGTTCAAAGCCAGCCTGTGCTACACAGAGATCAAAGTCAGCATAGACTACATAGTGAGACTCTACCTCAAAATAAAAACAAAACAAAAATAATACATGGAGGTAGATTCATTTAAGCTCATGCTCTCCAGTACAAAGGTAACAACTGACAGAAAAAAGACCAAAATTCAAGCCAACTTCCTTTGCATTAATGCATTTCTATGTAGTAGGGATTATAGAACAGACTGTCAATTCTTAACCTCTACATTCAACAGCGTATTCATCAAACGCACACCAGAAGAAATTATCCTAAGGACCTTAGCTCCTTTGATAAATATAAAAATCCTACCTTTTCAGGCTGAGAGAAGGTCCCAGCATTACAAGGAGTCCTGGGATCCCACAATTTAACCGTCTGATCCCAGCTTCCAGTAACCATCACATTCACCTCTGGACAGTATTCAACACATCTGATAGGGGCATCATGGGTTCCAACAAGATTTTCTATTGAAAAAAAGAGAGGAAAAAAAAAATACCTACCTTTACTATCTCAACAAAGATTTTTCAAATGAACAACTAAAAGAACATCCAACTCCATAAAAATGTCTGCAAACAGAAATATCCCCCAATGGCTACAAAAAGTTATCCATTCCTCCCTATTTACTTTACAATACGTAAGATTGATTCACTAGTGTGACATACATCTAAAGGTTGCCTCGAATTTCAAATTACACCAAAGTGTTGGCATATTTATTAACTTCTTCACTTGATTCTAGATTTTATTAGGAACCTTGCTTAACTCTGTACTTCTGCCTACATCTAATGCAAGGTTTGGCACATGCTAGGTGTTCAAGAAATAACTGCTGAATGAACAAATGAGTGGGGAACCTCCTGTATCTTGCCAATAAAAGCATTAAGTCAATGCTTAGTCTTTTAATTATTCCACTTGATTTTCATGGTAGGTCAAATTTCCAACACATAATTTCTTTCCTATCAACTTCATCCTTCATACCATCTCATTTATTCATTCACTTAACATCTACTAAATATATACTACGCACCAAAACCCATGTAAGCTAAGGATGTTGGTGTTTTTAGAAGCCACTGAATTGGATCTGAGTCATAGTGATCCTATATATAATAGAATGAAACACTACTACATGACACTGTGCCATGCCTGGCACTATGTCAGTGCTTGTCAGCTATTCATAGGGTTTTCAAAGGCTGACGGACTGTTTTGTGATTGCTTCAGGAGTAGACTGCCATGTCCTCTCCCAATTTAGCAGTGCTGGGGCTCGAACCCATGGCCTCAGAGGGCACAGAGCAGCACTCTACCAACTGAGCTAAAACCCCAGCTGAACTAAGGATAGAAAAACGAATATAAGGCTGGGGATGAAGCTCAGTGGTAGAGTGCTTGCCAAGCATCACGTGCAGAGGCCCAGGGTTCCATCCCAAGGCACCCCCTCCCCAAAAAAAAGCTATAGAGATAGATACAGTCTTGACTCTAAAGCAAGAATGTTACCTTTATAATAACTACCATTAAAACAAGAAAAGTATCTCATGAAGTTTGCCAATGACCTTCAGAGAATAAACAGCTAATTCTCTTAAGTTCCAGCTTACAATATCAAAAATCTTTGTTTGCTTTTCCCAAGTTTTTGAACAAGCAAGACTTAAACTTGGCAGGCTAATTAATTTACTAAGGAGGGTAAGTTACTGCAAAACAAAACCAAACATGGCCAGTTAAAACTTACATAACAAAGTGACTATGATTTTTAAAAAGCCTCTTCTGATTAGACACTTTTTTTACAAAAATGCCCAATCTCCACCCATCCTCCCATTGTTCAACTTGGCCTCTATGTAGTCTCATCTCTGTGCCGTTATCTCCTTCAAGTTACCTATGTCTAATGTAGAACAGACCATGCCCAGGGCTCTGTGCATTTGGGTTCCATTCCAATCTCTACTCTGCCTCAATGTGATCGTAAAAATTTGGGCAAGTTATTTCATACCTGAGCCTCTAAGAAATTATTTTTTTCAAACATAATGAAACATCCTACTGCTAAATATATGTTGCTGTTTTTAGGTAGGCACGACTAATATACATATGATTGGCCATTTTCTTGTTTTGTTTTGAATGTACCTTCTTTCACTTTAAATGAGCATCCGAAAAAACCACCCTAAACCATCAAAATTGTCCTGGAATCCTAATGAATCACAGACCACTACAAGTTCCAGTCCACTTCTAAAAATAAGGTAAAACTTAAACACTTAAGTGTCACTTCCTGTAAACACTTAGAATGGAATCAAAATGGGCTTTACTGCAATAATATGGGCATAATGTTTGGGGATTAACAGTTACCCTTTAAACAAACAAAAAACCCTAAATTCAAGTCACTTTGTACCTGCACCTGAGCATCTTAGTAACTAAGCATTTCAGCAACTACTCTCCCTAAATATGTATACCCTAATATACTACCGGGAAAAAAGGGGTAAAATTGTGGTTCTGTTACCTTGATCAGTGTTCAAATCATGCATTTTCAACTGATGATCTAACCCCCCACTCCAGGCATGTGTTGGATCCTACAAAACAAAGTTTCAAACCATGTTAAAGTTACAGAGCTTTAGAAAGCATTTCAAAATTCCCATTTCTACAGCCCACTGTTCAGGTTGTGCTCAGGATGATATACAATGAAAGTCACTGTCCACAAACAAAACATGACAAAGAAAAAAACAAAAGGTAAGTGGTCACAAAAACTACAATGTCAACAAATTAAAGAGTTGCTTTATTCTAGCCAATCCAGCAGCAGACGTTAATAAGACAGCCGAAAGAGTCTGACTGCAAATTCCAAACACAAGTATCCTATGTCCCAAGTTTACATGAACCCGAACTTGAAACAAGAGACGGAGTTCCCAACGTGTGCCCGTCCCCCATGCCAAAACAAGAACAAAGCCACCTGGCTCGAGGCAGGTGTTCCAGCACAGAGGAAGAACTTGTCCCAGTACCTCTCCAACACAAGCCTCCCCCCGCCCCCATATCGGGTAAGGGACGCTACGAGCCGGGCGGGCCCCGACCCAGGCAGGGGGCGGGGGAGGGCGCGCAGCCACCTACGTAGAAGGCGCAGTCCAGGACGGCGCCGGTGTGCTGGTACTTGAGCCGCATGGAGTTGGCGGGCACATCGTAGAGGCGCACGGACGTGTCCCAGGAGGACACCAGGAGGAACTGCGAGGTGTTGGGGCTGAACTTCACCGAGGAGATGCCGTCCTCGGGCGGCTGGTTCAGCTTGAACTCGTTAGAGCCCGTCATCTGCAGGACGGACAGACAGACGCGCGATCAGCGGCGGCCCCGCGCCCGGCCGCGCCGCCCGCCCGCCGGGACCTGGGGCCCAGCAACCAAGAAACGCGCGGGCGTCGGCGGGAGGGCGGGCGCAGGCGCAGAGCCGGGCCCGACACGGCCGCCACGCGCACCCCGCGTCCCATCCCCCGCCCGCCGCGCCCCCAGCCTCAGCCCGGCCGCCAGCGCTTGGCCCAGCCTCCTCCCCGCTCCCCGGAGCCTCGGCCCCTAACGCTCATAAAACAATGCAAAGGCCACAAGGGTTCTTCAGTGGACGGCGTCGCCCGCTGCAGGCCAGGGAGCCCGCGGGGCGCCCCCTCCTGCGCCCCCGGCATCACCCCGCTACCTCGGGTCTCCTCTAGAAGCAACGCCTCAGCCGCTCGCTGCCACCTCCTCTTCGCTTCCCTCGGAACACTCTCCCCGCTGGGCGAAGGAGGCGGAGACGGAGCTCTGGCGCAGGCCTGCGATTGGCTGATTTCAAACGCCAACGGGTCCTTCTAGGCAGCCGATTGGTCCGCCCTGCGCTCGGCGTCCGTCGGCGCCGTCATCCTCTTCCGGCTCAAAGGGAAACCGCGCTTTTCCGATCACGTGGGCTGGGCTTCCCACCAAACCGAGGTCCCCACGCTCCAGCCCGAGGGGAACCACAACACCCAAAGCGCGCCGCGCCTAGGGGGCAGTCGCGCCCTGCCACGCTAGTGTGATGCGCGCTGGATGTTGTAGTTTCCCAGGCGCCTCCGCCCTGCTAGTCCTCTGAGCGTAGGCGGGAAAGATGCTTTTTCCAGCTCCATGTTTGGCGCCCTCCTTCCTTGTTTCTCAGACACAGAAGCCCGTTTTGGTTAATATACCTATAGAATAGACGTGTGTACACCCATGAAACTAGCCAAAAATTGAAGTACCGAAGGAAATATTTGTTCTAGTAGACTGCACTGCACTATTTGCTTTTTTTTTTTAATTATCTTGTTGGAGTTACCAACTATGAACCAGGGTCTCACATTTCCCATTGTCTTAAGTTCTACTGATCTCATAGAAACTGATTTTTACTTCTATTATGCCTTATTTCTCCATCCCGTCTTTCCACATTTGTTAAGTGTCCACTGAATGCCAGGCCTGGTGAGCAGCTCTGGGAAGATAACCTGTAATCAGACTAGTCATTGCCCCGGAAGAAATTCCCGTCCACATGGGTGAACAGAGTGGGAAACATGTAATCTGCAATGTTTTAAAGCTCAAACAGCTTCTTGTAAAGATGTGGTCATGGAGGGGTGCTAAAATGACAGCGACAAGCATCTCTCATTCCACCCTGCCCTACCCACTCCACAGAGTTTCAGGCTCAGTTTGTTCCATTTTCTGTTTCTAGAGTCTTCCAAAAATACGAGGATCAAAAAAAGTTGCTTCGGTAATAAAAAAATTATCTCCATGAAAGAAAACCAATACTTAATCATTAGATCAAGTGACCAACTTACTCTTGGGCCTCAAAGTCTACTGAAGTTTCCACTTAATCTATGCTGTAACTTCTTTTTCAGAGATAAAGCCTTATCGTGTGATCTGGCATGAAACGGGAGGCAATTGGGAATTGAAGTGTTTAAGATGTATTATTCAAAAGTTGTTGATCTTTAGGCACTCACACTCTGAATTAGATACACTTCTTATGATTTCTTACAATAAACATACAACTCTTCTGCCTATTGCACTGAGATCACTGCTAAAAGATTGTTCTCCTCCCTCACCAATCCTAGGACTAAGTTCTCTATCTCTTCTCTTTAAACTAGTGTCCAAGTTCAAAATTTTTAAATCCAGTGCCTTGTTTCCATTCTAACTTTAGCTAAATAATTTTATCTCCTGACATATTTGGTTCCCTCTCCCAGTTGTTTATTTAATTCTATTAGTGTTTCAAGATTCTAAGCATAAATTATCCACTAATAAAATCTAAGTGTATTTCATTATCCAGTGTGTGTATGATTCAGGTCCCTCTGGGCATGCAGTTGCAACCCCACTCAATTTGAGTTTTAAGAAACGTCAATCTTTTAAATCCAGTTTAGAGCCTGAAAGGAGACTAATGATTTTGCTAGTTATTCAAATGAATTGATAGTCTTGAGATAGGAAATCTGGCAACAATGGAATCTTGAGCAATGTTTTAAATACAAATACAAAGTCCTGTGTGCAAGTACTTGTGCATGCACATGTAATATTTAGTTACCTTTAAGACAGAGAAATCCCTAAAAACTACACTGTTGGATGAACCCATGACTGCTAATTTCTGGATTAGAGAAAGGGTGAAATATACACTATATAAAACAAACTGGCAAATGGTCAATCCCTAAAATAATAAGGGCAAACTCTGTCATCAAATGTCTACAGAGAAACAGGAAACTTCTTCCTACAAGAAAAGCAAGCCAAAAGAGAATGTAATCACCCAATACTATTAAAACCATCATCAAACTGTAATCTATTGAAATGTAAATAAAAATGATACAGATGGAATATTCCTGTACAAGAAGTTCTTCTGAAGTAATCTGGTTGTTTCTCCGTGGAATAGTCAAATAGCAATGTTACAGGGAAAGAATTCAAACAGTCATCCGGAGCAAAAGACTTCAATGAAATGAAAGATGTGTGCATGATAAATCAGAAGAAACTGGATCCATTCACTTTTGTTTCCTGTCTCTGGTCACTTTTGTTTTCTCCTTGACCACTCAAAATTCAGCATAGGTTGTCACCATGTACTAGGGCCCAGTAAATATTTATTGACATGAACTCGGTTGAAATTAAATAAACGCAATTGAACTAACCTAGTATTGGCAGATTCGTTCTTGAGTAACATCCTTCTGACATCTCTTGGAATAGTTGGGATTTTTATGAAATCTAATGTGAAGGGAAAAAAAAAAAAGGACACTATCAGGCTAAATCGTTTTGGCCAGGGATTTTACACAGAATACTGTTGGCCACATAAACGTTTACAGATACTCTGTATATTCCCACAAAACGCAGATAATTTCGATGTCTCTTGGCTCAAAGAGACAAGTCTGTCACGCAAATGTTTCCCTTCCAAAGTGTGAGACTGAGGCTCCCGGCTGCGGACTCCCAGCTGCTTTGCACAGGCTCAGCCAGAGCAGGACCAGAGGCAGAGAGGACCAGAAGCTCGTCCCACGTGGTGCTGAACCGGAGGGCCTCCTCCAACCTCATGCTTCCATTTCCGATGATTAACAAGGAACAGGTGGCTGCTATCTAAAGAGTGAAAGGGGCTGCGATTTGCATGAGTGTCGCGCAGCTATTCTCTCTGCGCAGCGCCTTCCCAGCCCTCGGGCGGCGGCAGGTTTGTGAACAAGAAAGTCAGTGGGCACCTCCACCGCGCACGACGGTTCAATTCAGAACGCGCGGGCTGCGTGTTGGCCAGTGACCCAACCAGCTGGCCACGCACAATGCAAACTCTACACAACAAAGAGTGTGTGGAAGCTCCTCTGCCTCCAGTGCTTTCTTTCAAGCCTTGGATCCCTCCTGGGCCGAAGTGCACTCCCCGCTCCTCAAGGGATGTGCAACTGTGTCACCGAGAAACTGTGCGTGGCTGTGAAAGGGTCCCCCAGCTCAGGGCAACGAGCGGACGCTTTACCAGCTAGAAGCACAGTTGCGCCCTGCCCTACGCCAGAGGAGAGGGGGCGCGCGGCAAAGATCGGGCCACCTTGTGGCGTGCCCAGCTTCAGCCACGGCCACGGCGATCCCAGTGGAAGGAAGAAATCGCTTGCTTGTGGGTTCAGCTTGCCCAGGTCGCACCCGGAAGGCACCCGCTTCATCATCCAAGCCTGCCTCCCCGCCTTTGTCTTTCTCAGCTCCTGCTCGGGATTTGGATTCCACCCTTAGTGCGGCCCAGCTAGCACCAGGATTACGGGCACTGGGGGAGTTGAGGTTAAACAGCTCCAGCCACGTGCCCCCTGCGCAATGCCACAGTCCAGACCTTTAACCCCTGACCCCAGCCCCATCCTCCACGTGATGCGAGCCCGACCTTTACAGACAGGGAAGCCTGCAAGCTGTCACCCAAAAGCCAGCAGACGTTCTGCGCGTAGTCATGCCGGCAATCAATCCCTCCAAAATTAGCAACGATGTTTAAAACGTTTTATTTTTTTCTCTTTAAAAATATTTACAGATCTGCACTTTCCACATTTCGCCCCTACCCATCCTCCAGGTGAAGGAAACGAAAAGAGGTGGTTAGATCAATGTCCAAAGCCCCCGAGGGCCCAGCTCGGCTGAGCGTGCGTCCATGTACACATACACAGGTGTATCTATGGGAGAGGAGTACATCTGGGTTTGTTGGCGCTTCTCTGATTTTCTTCTACCCGGCAAAGCCGATCTGGCCAACATTCCCTTTCCCGCCACCACCCGAGAATGTCCCCCTCCAAAACAGTTTTCAAAACGCATTGGATTGGTTTGGGTAGAAAGCAGGCGATCTGGCATGAGGACTGCGGATAAATACCCGAAACAAAACAAAAAGTAGGGCAGAGGCCATAAATAAAGAGATAATGAATACACATGGTGTATTTCTTAATCATTCTGGAAACACGCCGCTCAGCTCGGGAGCGCTGTGAACCATGCAGTCCGCGCCGGGCTCCGCCGGCAGCAGGAGGCGGCCCGGGAGCACGCGGGAGCGAGCGGGCGGGCGGGTCAGTAGTCGAGCTTGTTGTAGAGGTTGTAGAGCGGTAAGGCCGAGAGGTTGCTGCTGGGGTAGTAGAGCGGCGCGGGGAAGGCGAGCGAGCGCGGCACCGGCACGCGCAGCAGCGAGCTGTCCCGGAACACGAGCGGCATCCCCACCAGAGTCTGCGCCGACGCGTGCGCCATGTTGGCCGCCTCCAGCTCGGCCGAGAGCTGCCGCTTCCACTTGTTGCGGCGGTTCTGGAACCAAGTCTTGACCTGGGTCTCGGTGAGCTGCAGGCTGGAGGCGAGGCAGGCGCGCTCCGAGCTGCTCAGGTAGCGCTTCATGTCGAAGGTGGACTCCAGCTGGTACACCTGGCTGCGGGAGAAGACGGTGCGCGTCTTCTTCTTGGCAGCGCCCTGCTGCCGCTCGGTGCCACCGTCCCGTGGCCGCTCGGGCCCTGGCGAGGGCGAGCCCGCGGGCAACAGCCTCTCTTTCTCTTCCTTAAAGTTCGGGTGCGAAGGAGAGAGGAAAGGCGTGCGCTCCGAGCCCGCGGGCCCCGCGCTCCCGCTGCTCTTAGGGGGACCTGGGGAGCAAGAACAGACAAGAAGGCCATGGAGATGAGCAGCCTCGGAGCCCCCTGGCCCTCCCTGGGACTAGGAGGTTGGCAGGAGTCTGCACCCTCGCCTTGGTCTCATTTTACCAAGCGCCTCCTCTGCTGCCTCTCGCTAGCACCCACAGCCCGGCCCCCTGGCCTTTCAGAGCAACAGAAGAGGGACCCAGCTACTCCGAGGCTGGGGTCTCTGGGCTCCCACCTTTCTGAAAGGGTAGGTGGCTGCAGGGGAGGACGTCTACAGGGGGCCCATTAACATGATTTTAAAAGGTGATTTTGCCTTGTAATGACGGAGCTGGATGAGTTTCTCCAGCTTTCTAGGGTGGCATCATTTCACAGCCCGTTTGTTTGGAAATCATGCTGAGGACTAACTCGGGGCTCTCGGTCAGATGCAAAGAGGAACCGTTCCTGAAACGCACCTGCATTGTCAATCATCTTAGAGTGCTAATCGTTCCGAGGAAATGAGACAGAAAAAAAAAAAAAAAAGAGGGCAAATATACAAAAAGACTGCAGAACGTTCAGAACGCCCAGACCCGACCTGGGGACCTCGTGGCCGGAAAGGAAGTATCTCGTGTGCAAAGGGATTGAGGCCAGAGCTGCGTGCACCGCCGGCCGCGTGCCCGGCCCTCTGTGGTCCACTCTCTCCCTTCAACCCAGGCTGCCCCCCAAAACTCCCGAGCCGCGCGGGGTCCATGCTCCCCTCCTCCTCCCGAGCACTGGCCGGGCCCAGGAGGCATCACTGCGAGCGAGTTCCCTCCCCAGCGGCCGCACCTGTAACCGGAGGGGTCCCGGCTCAGGAGTCTCGGCGGGGGCTCGCCGCCTCGCTCCCTCCGCGCTCACTCGCTGCCAGACTAGCGACGTGCGATCCTTACCCAGGCAAGGAAAGGGGATGGGGGGGTGGTGCTTGGGGCCTGGCTCCTTGGGGCCGTGCGGGTCTGGGCAGAAGCAAGCGGGCGCCTTCCAGCCGTCGTCCGGCTCCTCCTCCTCCGAGGACACCGACAGGCTGCGCTTCCTGGCTGGCCAGCTGTCTGGCTCCCGCGGTGCCTCCGAGGGCCCCCCGCCCAGGATGGACTGGATGGTGAAGCTGGAGACGCCACTGGCCGCCGGACACCCCTTGCCCACATCTTCCTTGCTGCCCATCCTGGGTTCATAAGAAATCGGAGGAAACCAAGAACTCCCTTTAGAGACGGTCTGGGTGGAAGGTGGTGCAGGCAGGCGGGCAGGGGGAGGGGTGGGGAGGGAGGTCCGAGGGAGGGGGCGACGGGGCTGGCGAGGCGTCCCTTCCCCGCCAGGCGCACGCGGGCGCGGGACGGCTGCGCGAGGGTCCCTGTCGGCCGGGCTCTGGGTGAGCCCGCCCAGCCCGGTGCGAACGCCCCTAGCTCGCCTGCCAGCTCTCTGGGTCTCGGGCGACGCGGAGGCGGCGCGGCCTCATTTGCATAGAGGTTACCCGGACGCGGCCAATCGCAGCGCCGCGGAGCGGCCCGGAAATTTTCAAAAAGCCTCAGCGGGGCGCGCGGCGCCAGTGCGTCCCTCGATCTTGCCGAAAACCCGGTGGGTATCGACTCTCCCCAACCAGGGGCCTCTGGTGCCTTAAGTAGCATAGTGTCCAGCCCGAGTTCCTGGCCTGTGCCGTGACTCGGACCCTGGCCTCGCCTGGGGCAGGGGCAGCATGAGGCTCCAAGGTAGAGTGTCCCGACGCGTGTGCACACAATGGATTATAGGGGCTTCCGCCACGCGCCTGGTCTATCCATCTCTTCCCGCCCCTGCGGGACAGGCAGAGTTGTCCGTCACCAGCCCTCAGCAGCCCGCGGGTGGATGGGGTGGGTTAAGAGCAACGGTCTTTGACGCTCTTGGCTGGGAGCCTCTGAAGCACACAACTGCGCTTTCTCGTCTGCAAACCCCCGCTCCGTCACTGGCCAACAGGGCCACAGCATTTGAGGGATCGGGAAGCCCTAGACCTGGAGCCAACAGGGCCCGGTTCAAGGCCCAGCTCCAACATTTACACTGTGCATTATCTTTTTTTTTTTTTTTTTTTTTTTTTTTTTTTTTTTTTTTTTTTTTTTTTTTTTTTTTTGTGGTACTGGGGGTTGATCCTGGGGCCTCACGCCTGCATGCTTTGCAAGTGCTGGACCACTGAGCTGCACCCCCAGCCCCCCACTTTTTTTTCCTTACTTCCTGAGACAGGGTCTCGCTAAATTACATAGACTTCCTCTAGTCTCGAACTTGCAGTCCTCCTGGCTCCGCCTCCCAAGCCGCTGGAATTACAGACGTGCGCCACCACGCCCAGCTACTGTGCATTATCTTGAACAAGTCTGGTCCCAATCAAATCCCCCGTGCCTTCAGGTGAAATGAACTCATTCGCATCCCTCCATTCGGTTTTGAAGATCATGTCAGGGATGGGAAAGTGCCAAAAAAAAACCTAGAAACACTAGGAACGCATGTTGTTGCTGTTAGGTGCCATCGAGTGGTATCCGACTCACAGCGCCCCTCATAGGGTTTTCAATGCCTGATTATTTCGGGATTGCCCTGGGAGTGGATTGCCACATCCTTCTCCCATTTTTGTGGTGCTAGGAATCGAACGTGGTACCTCAGAGACTGCAGAGTTTTGCTCTACCAACTGAGCTAAATCCCAACCCATAGGGGCGCCTGATAGTCACTTCCTAAAGCTTTACTGAAATAGCCCACAGCCGGTCTACCCGTGCCATAAGTGAATCTCATTTTTTGGTAAATATTGGAGGCCTCAGAATTGCTACAAAAATAGAGACATTTTGCTCCTGGGAAAGAGAAGGGAAATAGGTGGTTATGGGGACACGGCTTTAGAATTGGGCAAAGTCTATTCAAACATCGGTTAGATGACCTTGGGGAAGATACTCTGCCTTTCTGAGCCTCGGTTTCCTCCTAAAATTAAGGGAAGTAAAGTCTACATTTCAGAGGCTGTGGTGAGGTCAAGGTGCCCAGCGCACTCTGGGCACGTTGTGGAGCTCAGTGAACCTCAGTCCCCTTCCTCCTTCTTACTGCCTCCTTGGCAGCCCTGACTCTTGCCCCTCTCGCTCCTAGATCAGCAAGGGTTTGGGGCCACAGTCTCCTGCACAAGCTTTATGGAAACGGGCGAAGCAAGGCCCAAAGCGCCCAGACAATCTCACACCTCGGGGTGTGGCCACGGACTTCTCAGCCCAGAGATTCTGCGGGCCGTGTCCCCTAGGCGCGCCCCAAGCGAGCCAAGAGCGAGGAGAGACTATGGAACCAGTTCCTGCAAACGTCTAGACTGCACCATGACTGTGCAGTTCCTGGCTCGCCCGCACCGCTCCCGGGTTATGGAGTAAAGCGCTTATAATATCATTAGCCGCGGTGAGTTACCGACTGCGGCCCTGCCCGTGGCAGAACTCTCCCTACTTAACTCCTCGAAGGGCTCGTTAATGGGCTAATTGATTAGGGGTCGGCGGCGCAGCCGGGACGGGGACAGGAGAGGGGGCGGGGACCAGTGGGGCTGTGCAGCGAGGCCCGGGAGGCCTGCGAGGGGCAGGTGCCGGCCTCCGTCACCGCATTAACCTCTTCAGGGCTCGGCGGCCGGGTCGAGACACATTACAAATGGTCAGCTTTAATCATGGTGTCAGCTCATTAACCCGGAAGGACCCGGCGCTGAAATACAATTTGTGCGTCCTCCTCTGCGCGGCCGTGGCGCAGACTCCCCAGGCCCTTGTTGGCAATGGGTCCGCGCGCTCCGGTGTGGTTGCTGGGTAGGGAGAGATTGCGGGAAAGAAAGCTGGGCGCTGTCTCAGGTGCTAGGGCCAAGGCAGTCCCTGAGGGAACTGGCGAGCCAACTTCGGGAGCAGTCAGCTGCCCCGCTGGGGAAGAAAGCACAGGGCTAAGGGTAGGGAGAATCGGTCAAAAAGTAGCTGGTGCCAGAGACATACTGGGGACTCTTCACCATTCTTCATTGCAATTCACAGCACACCTGATGCAGATGTTTACCCCCATTGTACAGATGAGGAAACTGAGACTCAGGGAGAAAAGTGAGCTGGCCCTGCAGAGAAAGCAAGACTGACGCTCAAGGTTATTCCCCGCCCTCTGAAGGGGTGGGGGAAGAAGAAGGCCTTGGCATTGAGCTTGGAGAATGGCAGTGGGGAAGACCTAAGACTCCAGCAATCTGCAATCTCTGTGTGTGGGTGGGGTCACGAGCCACAGAGTTGACCTCCTTCAGGGCGGAGACCGCTGGAGGTGGCGGCCAGACCTCTGAGGTGGGCCTTGGAGAAGCCGCTCCCAGGTTTGGGAGGCTGGGGAGCCCACTCCAGAGCCGGGCTTCAGCTCCGGAAACCAGAGAACCATGAAGACTACAGCTCACGTTCCTCACCTCCCAGGGCTAGTTTAGGAAGCCCAAAGGAGTCATCCGGCCCAGAATTCCACCTGCCCTGTCCCCCTGCTAGCGCTGAGTGTCTGGTCGGTACTGAGATAATTCCTCCGCTCCACCCGCCGCACTCGGTTAAGCCGTTTGTATAGCGTTAAGCCGTTTGTATAGCGCCTACCGTGCACTTGCACACATTCAGCAAGTTTTCTCTCTCTTCCTCTCTTTTCTCCTCTTCTTCCTCCCTCCTCTTTTCTCCCTCCTCCTCCTCGCCCCTCCTCCTTTCTCCTCCTCCTTCCTCCCCTCCCCCTCCTCTTCCCCCTCCTCCCCCTCCTCT
>VMDO01020889.1:0-36550 GCA_007922755.1 Pedetes capensis
TAGTTTATATTAATGTTGTACAGAGTCAAGATTACAAGCATAAAGGCTAAGAATCTATGCCTCATATAATTTAATTCTTAGTGATATTTACCAGTTAGAAAGAAAGAGATTTTTTATGATGATGCGGCTACTTTAATATATAACTGAAAACCTGCTGTGGTCCTAATGTTCAAATGTTAGAAGGAAGAAAAACAATTACAATTTTTTATGTTGAACTTTAATTCCTCATTTTAGGTCTATTACAATTATGGATGCAAATATTGAGAAAATGAAATTTTATTCCCTAATGAGCCATTACCTAAATATATCCATATCTAATTCATTTATCTCTGGCTAATTTATTCCTGTCTTACATTATGCACTAAATGCTTTAATAAAGAACCAATTATTCATATTCTAGGTGATACAAAGAAGATTCTATTTTTACCTGAGAAACATTTTTTGGTATACAACACTCATACACTCATATATATTTTAGTACTCAATTGTTGAAATACATTCTGAATAATTTTAAAGGAATCCAGATTAAAAATTTAAGTGAATTCAAGTATTTTCAATAATGCTGCTTGCATCATACCATTCCATTATAATTCAAAACTGAAATAGTTTAGTTTTCAAAAAGAAACATATCAGCCCAAATTTACACTGAACATTTCTTCAGAGGAGAGACAAAACTCACACAATTCTAGTAAATATAATTTAACTGTATACTCTCATGTAAGGCTGGGGTTTAGCTCAATTGGTAGAGTGCTTTCTGTGCTCTCTGAGGCCCTGGGTTCCATCCCCAGAACTACGAAAATGGGAGTAGGACATGGCAGTCCACTCCCAAAACCAATCCGCCAAACAATCAGACACTGAAAACCCTATGAATGACAGAAAAGCACTGATACAGTTCTGGGCAAGGCACAGTGACAGGGAGTGTTTTGTTCTGTTGTGCATCAGGTTGCTCTGAGTTGGACCTGACTCCACAGCACCTAACAACAACCCTCATGTAGGTCTTACCATCATGTAGGTGATAAAGCACATCAAAGTTAAAAATGAACATAATTCACTATGTTAGAACAAGGAAACCTTGATTTATTTTCAATGTTTCTTGGTTATATTGTGAAGAGGCAAAGGAATCTACTTTCAAATTTTCATAATGTAATAATAAATCCTTATATCACTTTGTTGCTGGTAGGTGCCATAGTGACCAGCTCCTAGTGACCATATGTACAACACAACAAAACACTCCCAGACACTGTGCTATCCCCAGCACTATGTCAATGCTTCTCTGCTATTCCTAGGGTTTTCAATGGCATATTGTTTTGGGAATGGATTGCCAAGTTATTCTCCCTAGGCTGCAGCACCTGGTATTACCATCCAAGGACTAACCAGTCCAACTCTGCTTAGCTTCTAAGATCAGGCAGGATGGGATACTAGGGTGCTATGGCTGCAGACCATGTCATTTCAGTCTCCCAATTAATTCTTGTTGTTGTTGGATGCTGTCAAGTCAGTGTCTGTCTCATAGCTACCCTATGTACAACAGGTGAAACACTATTGTTAGTGCTTCTCTGCTATTCTTAGGGTTTTCAATGACTGTTTTTGGGGGGCAGGGGGTTGCCAAATCCTTCTTCCAAGCCTATAGGACCTGGTGTTCCCAAGCAGTCTCCCATCCACGTATTAACCAGGCCCGACCCTGCTTAACTTCCTATATCTGAAGGGATGGGATGCCACAGTGGTACGGCTACTGGCAATTAACTATAGGCAAAATAATTATATAGAATTCATCCAAACAATTCACTTTCAGAATGTGCCAGAATGAACTATACCTTAGACTCTACATTGTGTCCTCAAACAATTCAAAGAATGTGCATCATATGCAAATAAGTTCATAAGAAGTTCTGTATTAAATGTGATATCCGTCATATATAAAATTATATTCACTTGATTGTGATTTTCTTACTTGTGTTGTTTGTGTGAGCCTAATTCACATTTTAAAACATCTAGAAGCACCAAAGAGAATAGAGTGTGTGGCTTTTCTTTTTAATCCACATATTTTTACTGCTTCTGTAATAGGTGTTGACCTAAGTCATGTCCTTGCCACACTTTTGCCGTGAAAGATAGTACTTTGAAGGTTTTCTTTCTTTTTTTTTTTTTCAATCCAATAAGGCATGGTCTGAAAAAGTGGATGAGGACTCCCTCCCTTTTAAAAGTAATAAACTCTCAAGCCAAGTAAGGCACAATGAAAATAGCAGGCAAGTATAATTCCTTAGAAATTCTACAATAAAATTCTGAATCTTCCGATATTCTTATTGGTATTCTAAGTAGAATGTGAGATCTAAAAGTTGGAATGATAATACATGAATCAGCTTAACATTTAAGAACATGCATTATTAAAAAGGTGTTGTTAAAATGTCATATTGTAGGAGCTACATTAGCATTGTTTTAAAGGTTAGCTATATTACATGTGTCTTTAGAATCTCAAGGAATCTATAAAATTTAAGTATATATGCATGTGTGCATACTTCATATCTATAAGCACATGTTCCATACCTCCAAGCATATACACATATATGCACACATATTGCTGCATGTATATGTGCTGATTGCTTGTGCTAATGAAATCCATATCTACAAGCACATATATATTTCTTCTCTGCAAGCAAGCATATGCATATGTTTACACATACATGGATGCATATAGATATACAGAGAGTTTGTAGGCATGAAATTGATATATACAGAAAGAGACAGAGAGAAAGAAAGAGAGAGAGTGAGAGACACTATCATTTTATATTAGGCAAGTATTGGTCTTCTGTAGCTAGTAAATGGGCAGAGTGAATGTAGTGATTTTATAAATTGCCTTTATAGCCTATGAATCAAGAAAATATAGGAAAGCTTTTCTGCTGCTTTGGTCGAAAGTAGTTATTTGCTGAATTCATATCCTATTTCCTTTGACCCCACAATAGAGTGGTTCAGCTGCACTTGGCTTTCATGTCTTATCTCATTTTATCCTAACAACTCTATAAAGGCACATATTATTCTCTCCAGGTTGTGGGTGATAAAACCAAGGGATTCAATGACTTATATAATGGCACACTGCTGTTCTTCCACCTTTAGAGTGCTTTAATTTCCACAGCATTTTCAAAGTTTATCAATGAAAAATGGGATTGAGGACTTTCTGCAACACAATCAAATCATTTGGTATTATTTATTTTAAAAGTAGATCCCTGATAACTATCTCTCTTCTGTCAAATCAGAATCTACAAGACGCTTGAACTGAGTGATTATTTTGTTTGTTAAAAAAAACAAGTTTATGGATGACAGTAAATGAATCCCAGATCCCAAACAGCTGAGTCATTCCCTGGAGGTTTGAACTCAAAATGTGTGTAACACTTTGTAGATATCAGTAGCAGTGGTATAACCTGTGAGTTTGTTTAAAGGTAAAGTCACCTGCCTTGTTGCTGCTAGAAATTAACAGAATTTCTAGATGATTCTTGTGCATGTTGAAATTGAGAAGCAATGCCCTTAAGAGTCTTTTTCATTTGTCACCCACTTTGTTATTTTCCAAACTTGGTTGAAAATAAGAAGCACAGCTAGGCCTTTGTCCACTGTAGCTGTCCCTGAGCTCTTCCTGGAGATCTGTTTGTCTAGGTTGGGGTGCAACCTGTCTCATACCTATGTGTTTAGTTACCACCCCAGGTAGTTATTATCATTGGGTACGTTTAAAAAGCACAACTTCATTATCTTTAACACAAAGGCTCTGGCTTTTCCCTTTATGGAACGGGAGGATGGTATTTTAGTTATTGATCAGTAGTTTTAGTGGTTTATCTGTATAAGTGCAGGCACAGCAGGGTGTGTGGATAACAGATTCAGAGCCAGACAGGCTGGGAGTGAATCTGGCAAAGTTACTTCACTTTTCTGTTCCTCCCTTTTCTCATTTGTCAAATGAAGACAATCATCATACATACTCCAAAGAGATGTTATGAAAAATAAATGAGTGGGATTTTTTTTTGGAAAATCACTGGAAACAGTTCTTATTTACTTGGTATTATTAATAGGTAGCCTCCCCCACATGGCCTCTTCATAAACTCTGGATTTTTTTGAATACATGAACTCTGTCAAACACTGCAGATAAAAGTTAGCTTGGGTATGATCACTGTGCAATTAACTTAAAAAATACATTTTTAAAAAGTTGGCTTGCCAAAAGTGAGACTTAAGATTAAAGGAGTGTGAGTATGTCATGGATGAGTCTTACTACAACACAAATGAATCTTGGCAAAGGCAGCAGTGTCTGGGAAGGATAAAATCACTACTTTTGGCGAGCATCCTTTCTACTTCTTTCCAGCTTTTAAAATAAGCCATGTGAGCTGAGCACTGTGGCACATGCCTGTGATCCCAGTGACTCTGGAGCGGGAGCAGGAGGATTGCAAGTCTGAGGCCTGAGGCAGTCTGTGTAACTTAGCCAGAGCCTGTTTCATAAAAAGTAAAAATCTATTCTGGGGGCTGAAGCTCAGTGGTAGAGCACTTGGAAAGCTTGTGTGAGACCCTGGGTTCAACCCCTACCCCACCCCCAGTACCATAAAAATAAATAAATAAATAAACAAATAAACAAACAAATAAATAAATGTCATTTGGCCTAGAATACTAGCTCTGAAATACCTACAAACTGATCTATACTAGTCATTCTAGGTAAGCAATTATATTTGAAGAAAAGTCATGAGCATTTGTTCTTCCTTGGAATTACAGGGAATGGCAATGGGGAAATATTTGAGAATCATTGTTCTGGTTCTTCTTTGCAACAGAATTGTCTTTTGGCTCTTAAGAATAATAAACCCAGTTCATATGCATTTTGTTTAAATTTGGCTTTTCCTGTATTGTGACTTTTGGAATCTGTAGCCAATAAAATTAACTTTATGAAATCTGCCACCTTCACACCTTGGGCAGGGTTAATCACACACTATTACACATCTAGTATTTATTGTAGTTGTAAAAAAGCTGCATATCTAGTCCTATTTCATTTTAAACTTCGTATTCCTAGAAAGTAGGAACTTTTATTTACTCTTTCAAATTTTTAAAAATATTCCCAGTGTCAAGCATTGACTTGACACAAAGGTAGTAAGACAATTGTTAGATGAACGGGCATATCATTAAATAAATCATTAAAATAATATGCACTTTTGTTTTGACAAGGTAAACACAAAGTATCAGTCCTTAATGAGCCTCATATTTGCTCCATGCATAGGATAAGAAGAAATTAATGCCAAGTATGAGCTCCCAGCCAACCTGGGAGCTAAGCTGTGATCTGTTGTTTTCCGGGCTGGTCAGAGTCTGTCTGCAGAAAGCAAGTTAAACCCTCACTGCTGAATATTGCAAAAGAGAACCTGTTTGTCAATTCAAGAAACATCAAAGAACACTTAGGCAAATGACAAAATATGGCCAGCTCCTCTCCTTAATAATACTTGGGTATTCATTCATTATCTTATGTATATCATTCTTTATTGAAAATTGCTTTAAATTACTCTAGTCAATCAGGGTTGTACAGCAAAAGTACATAGAAGAGAGTATATCAGCTGGACTCAGGGGTGAAATGCAAAACTGATAGAAACAAAGGAAAAGATAGAACATCTAATCTGGCCTTTACACACAGACTATTTCTGAATTCTCATGTTTCCATTTTACAACTGAAAAAAGGAGCTTAGAGCTGTTAATGATGTGCCCATGAACATAGAGCTAGAAAGTAGCAGATGTAGAGAGTCACTTGCTGATTTTTTGATTCTAAAATCTATAATCTTTCTGGTTCTAAAATTAATGATTTCTTTTAATTAATTAATTTCTTTTTTGTAGTACTGTGGAGACTGAACCCAGGGCCTTGCATATACTTTGCAAGTGCTCTACCACTGAAGTGCACCACCCGCAATTCCCACCCCTTTTCTTTTTATCTTCAGACAGTTCCTCAATAAGTTATGCTGGCTGCCTCTAACCCTGAACTTGTCATCCACCTCCCTTTGCCTACCTGGTCACTAGGATTACACTGTTGTGCCATTAATCCCAACCACAAAATTTATGATTTTTATATTACAACAAATTTGGAATGAATTCTAGAAATCCCACAACCTCCTACTCAATTTTCAGAATTATACCTGAGAAAGTAGTGACTAAGGAGGATGAAAATCATAGAGTGACAGATTATTATAATAATAAATTTGAAACTTTTGTTAGTATAAGAAATCAAACTGAATAGCGTAGGATGTAATCACCATTTTCATTGGCATAGAATTATTTACAAAATGCCATGGTGTTTATCTAATTTCATCCTTGCATCAACCATTTATTTATTTATTTATTTATTTATTTATTTATTTACCATACCAGGGGATTGGACCCAGGGCCTTGAGCATCATCATAGGCAAGTGCTCTACCAGTTTTTATTTATTTATTATCCATTTTTATTTATTTTTTATTTTGAGACAGAGTCTCATTAAGTTGCATAGGTTACCTCTGACCTTGAACTCATGATTCTCTTGCCTCTGCCTTGTGAATGTTGGGATTACAGGTGCAAGCCACCACATCTGGCTCTCACAAAATCCTTAAAACATTGTATCCTCCCCCATAATGGTTTCAATACAAAATGTCCCTCATAGTCTCCTAAAATGAAAGTTTGGTTCTCAGCTGGTATCTATAGTTTGGGAGGTAATGAAAGCCTTAGGAGGTGGGCCCTTCTACATGAAGTAAGACATTGGAGGTATGCCTTTGCAGGTTATATCTAGTCTCTAGTCCCTTCCTCTCTGTACTTCCTGGCCACCATGAGAGACTTGCCACCATGATATACTGGCTCTCTGCAGACTCAGAAACGCCGAGCCATATGAACATGGACTAAAACCCTTGAAAACATGATCTAAAATAAAATTTTCATCCCCTTAAGTTGTTTATTTCAGGTATTTTGTCACAGTTATGCCAGAAATGCAGCTATAGGATTCAATGCTTTCCCTGCTTGGTTTCAGTCTTGCTCTGGTCTGACCCTCCTTGCTTTTCTCCTATTCCTTCCTTTTAGAATGGGGATATTTAGTCTCTACCATTCTATATTGGGAATATGTTACTTCACTGTTGACTTTACAGAGGCTCACAGTTAATAATTTGCCTAGGGTCTCAAAAGAAACCTTGGACTTGTACTGATTTATTTATTCATTCATTTAGCAGTATTGGGAGGCTGAACCCAAGGGCCTCACACATACTTTGCAAGTGCAATGTCATTTAGTGGCACCCATAGCCCACTTTTTGTTTTTGTTTTAAATTGAATCAGGGTCTTGGTAAATTATGCAGGCTGCCTCTGGTTTTGAAGCTGGGATCCTCCTGCCTCTGCTTCCTGAGTCAGTGGGATTACAGGTGTGAGCCATCATGCCTGACTGGACCTGGACTGGTGAACAATGTTGCAACTTTTAAGACTTTAGGGACTCTTGAAAATGGAGTAAGTGTATTTTTGCATTATGAAATGACCACAAGACTTTGGAGGGTGGAAGTGGGTTATTTTTGAATATGATATGTTCCTTACCAGCTCATATGCTGAATGATTGCTCCCCAGCTGGTGGTGCTATTTTGAGAGATAATGTAAACTTCAGTAGGTGGGGATTAGCTGGAGGAAGTAGGCCACTGGGGACACACTTTTGAAGGATCTTGTCCCTCATCCCTTTCTCTCTCTCTCTCTCTCTCTCTCTCTCTCTCTCCTCTCTCTCTCTCTTTCTCCCCTCCCCCCTCTCCTCTCTCTCTCTCTTTCTTTCTCCCCTCCCTCTCTCTCTCTCTCTTTCTCTCTCTCTCTCTCTTTCCCCATATATATATATATATATATATATATATATATATATATATATATATATACACATATGTCTTCTCCACTATGAGATGAGTAGTCTCTGCCACATACTTCAGCTACCATAACATTCCATCTCACCATGGCCCCACAATCTATGGAGCCAGGGAAAATGGACTCAATCTTCTGAAAACCCTGAACCAAAATAAAAGGTTTTTCCCTTAACTTGTTTATGTCAGGTATTTTATGCCAGAGAAGGAAAGTCTGACTACCACAAAAACTTTATACTCAAACCAAAAAGCCTCATATCATATAAAATGAGTATCAAGAGCCCAGTGAATGGTGACCTGTTTAAAAAGTTTCATCAAAAATCAGGTTAAGCTTTTACTAGCTTAAAAGGCAACTACATATGACATCACTAAATTAAAACTCTACTTGTAGCCACATGTGGTGGGGTACATTTGTAATTCCAGACTTTGGGAGGCAAAGGCAGGAGGATCACAGGTTTGTGTTCAACCTGGGCTATATAGAAAAATCTTGTGTGAAAAAAAAAAAAAGACAAGAAAACAAAACCTCAACTAAATTCTACTTAATATTTAAGAGAAGGAAGCTATCAATCCTTTTAATTGCTTTTTTCTAAATTAGCCAGAAAACATTTGTTTATTAAGTTTCTTTTCAAATGAATTTTTGCCAACTTTTTTGAATGAGTTGGCCAATGCCCATCCAGGATTTCTTCTGACAAGGTATAACCTTTAATTCACCTTAATTATATTGGCAAGTTGAGAGAAAATTGTTCATCTCTCCATTTAAAAAAAATTACAGGCAAAGTTTGTCATTTTTTTCTTCCTTTTCTGTTCATATTCTTTTCAGATTCATTTTATTCTCCCTCTAATTCACTCACCTATGGGAGAAGGATGTGGCAATCCACTCCCAAGGCAATCCTGAAACAATCTCCCACTGAAAACCCTGAGGGTCGCTATGAGGCAGACAGGACTAGATGGCACCTAACAACAGCAACAACAATTCACTCACCTATTCATTAGCATTTGGTTTTTGGTAGGGGAAAGGAGGGATCTGAGTAATAATAGAGAACACATGCATTTTTAGAATCAGATAGAACCAAATCTAAAAGTACATCTAATAGTACAGATCTAAAAGTAATGACGCTGTAATAAACCTTTAACTACTAATTTCAAATAAAAATATATGACAATAAGTATTTTATTTCCAGAAACCTCATTACAGTGAACAAAACAAGAACATGATTAGCAAAATAATCAGAATGCATTATATGAGTAACGTACTGTGCATATTTAATGGAAGCAAATCCCTCTGTTGTTTCTGTGAAATTTTGTGGGACATATGTGTCTTGATGGTATTCAAAGGGCTAAAGTGAATACTGAACAAAGGAGTGAATCTCTCAAAGTTATAATTTTCTTATCCTACAGAATTACAACAGTGCTAATATTCCTACAGGGAAATAGTGAGGAATAAAATTCCAACTTCTGTGCAGCTAGAATGCGGAGCCTGGAATAGCGGAATTACTCAGTAATGGTCTTGCTGCTATAGATGATAAAGAATAGTTTCCTACACTTGCTTTTTGACTTTGCAATACGTATGTACTTAAAGAAAGGCTGTGACATTGTATTCTAAACTTCAGGGGAAACTTAATCTTTGCTAATATTAGAAGCAAACAAACAATAAATAATACTATCTACTTATTCTTTACAGAATGTACTGGTACACCATATATATTGACATTATCTTTGAGAAAAGAAAACTTTCTTCTTTTTTTCTTTTTAGCATAAGACATTGGCATATATCAGGAAAGCAGCTACAAAAATATTAGGATTTTGACAGTTTGGGGCTGCTTGTCCTAGTCTTTTTATTTTTGTCACAATCATTCTCAGAAATAGTCTCCTTGCAACCAAGAAATATATAACCAGGAGTTCATTTTCTAGCTCTTATTTTTTCCCTTGAGTCTCAGAAAATTGGACCCTAGAGGCCAGGCTTTATCAACCACAAGTAATACTGCCACAGAAATACTAACAGACACCACATCACTCAACACTTTCCAGGTATCAATAACAGCAGTGAACACATCCACTTAAATATGACTTGGGTCAAAGAAAATGACCATAATAAGAGTTAGGTACTCAGCACCTCAGTAGAAAATATGAAATAAAGTTGCTGAAGTTGAGGCAAGTTGTTTATTTTTGCCTTGGTTTATGTTGGTCAAGAATTAGTTCAGAAGGAGTTCATTTAGAATAGTAGGTACTTGATAGGATATTTATTGAATGTAGTTGTTAGGTGCCATTAAGTCAAGTCTGACTCACAGAAATCCTCATAGATTTTTCAATGGATGATTGTTTTGAGATTGCTTTAAGAATGGATTGCCATGTCCTTCTTCCATTTTTGCAGTGCTGGGGATTGAACCCAGGTCCTCAGATAGTGTGGAGAAGCACTCTACCAACTAAGCCAAACCACAGCCCATTGAATGCAATTGTTAGTAGGTGCTGTTGAGAATGCGGTACCAGTTGGTGATTTTATGATTCATGAGATATTTTATTCTTTACACCAAACAACTTGACAAATTTTATTAGGAAAAAATGATTTTTTCCACAAAATATCTATGATCTAGCCAACTTAACATCAACTGTTCCCTTATTTAATGCCACATCAACTCATTAGCTTCTTCACCAATCTACTATCCCAATAAGAATACAGTAGTCTTCTCTCAGGAACATAATTTTCCAGAGGCGTGAAATCAAAATGCAGTAAGAATGAAGTTGCATATAGAAAATCTCTTTTTAGTCTCCTGTTTAATTTCTTAAGGGATCAGCTTTACTGATTCCTTATAGAATATGTCGGTATGTTTATATTCTTTCTTTATTCATTTTATACTAGTTTATTTTTGATACGGCAGTCTATTGTAGTACCTTAGATCATCTTTAAAGTGTGAAAATGCAAATGATATGCTAATCCTAGTCATATTGAAGATGCTGAGGTTTTTAGCAAACCTTGAAAGGACTCTTTCAATAATAGGTTCAATATATTAGTAAGGACTAACTTATATTGAAGTAACAAAAACCCAAACTCTTTTCACATCTAGTTTAATTTATTTAGTGTAATGTCCTCTAAGCTTATCTATGTTATCTGACATGACAGAATTTCTTTCTTTTTTAAAACTGAAAAGTTTTTCTTTGTATATAGAGATACCACATTTTCCTTAGCAATTTTTCAATTGATTAAAACTTTGATTATTTCCATATCTTGGCTATTTTGAGTTATGCTTTAGTGAACATGGGAGTGCAGATATCTTTTTGATATATTAATTTCATATCCCTTGGATATATATATCCAGAACTGGGATTGTTGGATCATACAGTTAGATCTATATTGAATTTTTTGAGGATCTCACTTACATGTGGAATCTGAAAAATTCAAATGCATAAAATAGAGTAAATTAGTAGATGGTACCAAGGGGTGGGAATGGGAGAGATTTGGGAGATGTTGGCCAAAGGGTATAAAATTTAAGTTAATGTTGTTAGGTGCTGTGGAGTCAAGTCCAACTTTAGTGACCCTATGTGCAAAACAAGAAAACACTTCCTAACACTGTGCAATGCACATGAGTTTTTTTTATGTTTGTGCCCATTGTTACAACCACTATGTTTCTTCTCATTTTGGTTCATGCCACATCTGCAAATGGAGATCCCAGGGGCTTCACTCTATTTTCATCATCAGGTCAACTCTACTTTGTGGAGGCAACTCTTCCCCAGTCTTCTTTTAAATGCTTTCTTACCTGATGGGCTTATACTCTGGCACTATATGTGACAGTGCTTCTGTGCTATCCATAGTGTTTTCAATGGCTAATTGTTTTGGTAGTGAGCTGTGGAATCCTTCTCCCTGGTCTGCCTTCCTCTGGAATCTCAGCTGAAACCTGTCTACTATGGTTGGCCCTGCTAGTATCTCAGATATCAGTGGCATAGCTTTCAGTATCACACCAACAACCAAATCCCCACAGCATGACATGCAGACAGACAAGTGGGAGTAAGCCTATAGCACCTATCTGCTATTCCCAGGTAGTCTCCCATCCACGTACTAACCATGGTTGACTCAGCTTAGTTTCTGAGATCAGAGGAGATTGAGCATATTCAGTGTGGTATGGCTGTAGACAAATTTCAGTTAAGAAGACTAAATTGAAGAGAACGTTTTTATACCTTGATGACTAATGTTTATAACAATATACTGTATATGGTACAGAAGAATGATGTGGCATTCCACTCCCAAAGCAATGCCAAAGCAGTCAGCCATTGGAAACCCTGTGAGGGTTGCTATGAGTCGGACTGACTCAACAGTACCTAACAGCAACATATACCTGAAAAGTAAATTTTATGTGTTTTCACCACAGAAAGGTACTTAGGTGAGATAAGACATATGTTAATTAGCTAGATTTAGCCTGCCTTTCCACAATGCACACATCAGAATATCATGTTGTAAATTATAACATATAATCTTTCCATTCTTTCCATTATTTTTAAAAACAAATAAAATTGCAAACTTATGCTGATTGAAATCAACAAAGTATATTTTATTATGGTACATGTTCATACCAGGTTGGTTTCACTCCAGGAACTAGGCTGATTGTACATTTACACATATCAGTTTTTCTGACAACATATAACTAGTCACAGACCCACTGTTAGCCACAAGAGAGCTGAGAAGCAGATTGCTACTCTTTTTACCCAAATGGGAAGAACCATCCATGTTTGAATAATCAAAAAGATTGACTACCATATTAAGGAAATTATTAGTAGTGCCAGATATAAATTGTAATGTTTGTGTAGAGATTGAAAAATGATGTTAAAAATACCTTAAGCCACTGATAAAATGTCCTTAGTAGATAATTAGTTGACAGAATGGACAATAAGTTTAATTATATTGCAACTGGCATTCCTGTTCCAATGTCTGTCTCCCCCGGTCCTGAATGCAACAAATGTGTATTTTACATATGCTACATATGAGTCATTTACCAGACACTGTGGACAGAAGTGGATTAAAAATCCATGAATCTAGAATCAACATATGTTTTTCATTTGTTAGCAAAGTTGACAGGAACTATTATGTGCATTATCATATGTATCCTCACAGCAAACCTGTGCAGTTACTGTTACCATTCATATTGAACATATGAGATTGGTGAAGGACAACAAACTTTCCTAGGTTTACATAGTCAGTAAGTGAGAGTCCATCAATAAATACTGTTCATTCTAATAGTCATTCTAGTGTTCCCTCTATAAAACATCTATTGAAAGCAAGAAATGGCTCATGTGAAAATATAAACCAAAGCCAATTACCCACTCAACCAGCAGGATTTTTATGAGTAAGACATTTTACACACTGTGACATTTTCTACTTTTGTAGGCTCTTCTTCCTCACATGCCTCAAATATGGGTCTTCAATAGCTTTCTTTTGTTAGAGTGCTATGGTTTATCCCTTAATGATTTGATTCAGTTATATTACTTTCACCTTCAAATTTATGTGTGCATGTGTGTGTTTGGAGATAATCTATCTATCTATCTATCTATCTATCTATCTATCTATCTATCTATCTATATGTCTTTGACCATATCTTTTTCATTTCCATTTGCCAGGTAGTCTATTTCAGTTCCACTATCACATTAATCTTCAAGTTTTAAAATTAAATGTATATATTCTTCCCTAAAATCCATACTTCCTTCTAATTTATATTTTAGTTAATGCTGTGAGCATTTTCTAGCTCCTCAGACTAACCCCATAGTGTCACCTTACATTTCTTCTTCTTTCCTCCGTTCAATCAGTTAGTAGCTTATTCTTCACAGTGACTTTTACATTTTTTTCTTCTCTGCCAACCTCCCTACTACAGTTTTGCCCCTCATGTCATCAGTTCCAAATTTTGGCTATAGTTTCTATTCTCTCATCTCTTTCTGCATGTCAGTTCCAAAAGTTTAAATTGAATGTACAGACATTTCAAATCTTATAGCTGACATTCGAATTCCTCTGTATTCTGCCTAAATACTTTACTTCCTGCTTATTTCCTATTTTGTCTTCCAAAGAAAATATACTTTTTTTTACTACAAATGATTAATTACTCTCTTCTAAATATATCCCAAACTTTCTATTCACTGTCTCCTTAATCTTGTTAATTCTGTTAGTGAATTGTCCTTTTATACCTCAAGTACTTTTTAATACTCTTACCTTCTGTTTGAGGGTAAGATGGAATTCATTTTTTGTATTTTTTTATTATGTTTAGATACCTTTTGCTTGTCAATTTTTCCTTAGACTCACAATTTCTAGACTTTTTTTCTCTTCTATAGGAAGTACACTGTAAAGATGAGTGTGGTGAAAAAATTATTAAATTGGTAAGCATTCTAGAAATCAAATGAATAGTACTGATTAGAAAATTAATGTAGATTATCTTGAACACCAAAATTTCATTTCAAAGAGGCTCTATATCATTACATTACTGAAAAATAGCGATCAGTTGAGTTTTCAGCATGAATTGGTAGTAGACAAGCCAAGTTGGCATATTGTGGCCTGTTCATAAAATTGAACTCAGAAACGTACAAGAAACACTGGAATTATTTTTAATGTCATGGAATTGTGTACACAAGTGAGGTCAGGGGGAGGGAGCAATTTATGAAAGAATGTACTTCATTTTTTCATTTACTAGGAATATGTGATAAACTAAGAACTATTTTTCTTTTGTTTGTTTTTTTCTCTCTGTCTCTTGTTTCCTGGACACTCATTCCCCTGTAGTTATTTGTGGTCATAAGACTTGCTTTAGCTGATAAAACATGATTAGGGATGATGTTTATCTTTTCCAGGCAAAGACCTTAATGTGGCAGGTAAGAGACCCTTTGCTCCCTCTCCCTCTCCTGCTGCAGGAGTCCTGGGGACAGTTGCTGCCCTTTTGGCATCATGAGACTGGTGTTGCCATCTGAACAGGGTGGGGAAGGACTACACTATGCTTTCTGTTGTGCTGTTTTTTGAATTAAATATATGGCAGCTATTTCAGAAACTTGTCATATAAGAAATAATTATAGAGCTATATGTTAACAATGCAGATTTTTATGTTAACCAGAAATTATAGAAATTAAACTCACCAAATTCAGGTTGGTAGAAGGAATAGAGATGGACAAGAAACCAGTGTTTAGGATCATAGAGCTATAGAACTTGAGAAGGCACTTAGCTCATATGCTTCTTCTTATAGATCAGGAAATAGAAAGCTATATAACTGTTGGTGAAAATGGCAAGAATCCACTTTTCTTGATTCTCATACCATTCTATTGTTCTACTTATATTTTTTTACTAAATTCTTGGGAACATCAAACAAAATATAATTTATTGCCATGTGGAAGAAGGTCTAGATATGTCCTGACTCTGATCCATGGAAGAATCAGCATTCTTTAGACTGTAAAGCTTCACTTAGAAAAAGAAAAGAAACATTTTTTAGAACAGAGTGGGAGTGGGAATCCAAAAGGGACAATCTTCCAGTTCCTTAAGGGGATTATTGTGTGTAATTCCTTTTCTCTAGTGAGTCACTTGGGTAGATTCCATTTTACACTAGATATTTTAGGTGAAATTTTATGATTTTTTTTTTTGCTAATTAAACATGTTGGAATGGGAATTTTGTTCACTTATTCTTATCTTTTTCTCACTATGGCTTGTCTTAAAATATTTTATATATACATATATATATTATGATACGCAGCCTCATGTAAGTTCCTAACCCAGTCGCAGTAATCTTGTGGATATCTATACAATATCCTGGTTTTAGTGAAGAAAATTGTGACAATTAGGAAATGTATTTATGAAGTTGCAGTTTTAGCTGTACTTAAAAAGAACATGCTATATAAAGTAGGTAAAGGCATGTGTAGAAGTCAGTGCTAAGTAAAAGCCTGTTCAGACATGTAGTTCATCTTCAGCTTTTTTCTTCTTCCTCAGCTGTAATAATAATAATAGTAATAATATTTCCTCAGCTCTGTGTAGTCCTTTATGATGACATTTACATTATTGAGTTCTAATCTGTTCTTCAAATGGCTTCTAGAGATCAAGTACTAGCCTTGTCCTTCTTGACATTTGACATGAACTGAATGTATTGAAGAAAGATTTTTGAAGGAGTAAATGAAGAAATGAATGTCTAATTATTATGACAATAGATGTGAAATGTCTTTGGTAAATTATTAGAAATAATTATTTACTTTTCAGATTATTCCTCTATTATAATAATTTTATAGTTACATTGCCTGCAGCCATAGCACTGTGGCATCCTATCTCAGAAGCTAAGCAGGGTCGGGCCTGGTTAGCACTTGGTTGGGAGACCACGTGGGAACAGCAGATACTGTAGACTTGAGAGAAGGACCCAGCAACCCACTCCCAAAAGTCAATCTGCCATTGAAAACTCTATGAACAACAGAGAAGCCCTGACAATAGTGTTTCGCCTATTCTACATAGAGTTGGACACGGACTAGATGGCACCTAACAACAGCAACACAGTTACAATATATGTATTATATTTTCTGATATTTTGTAAGTTGTTGTGAAATCCTAAATGTTGTTGTTGTTAGGTGCCGTCGAGTCGGTATCCGACTCATAGTGACCCTCATAGGGTTTTCAATGGCTGAGTGCTTCAGGATTGCCTTGGGAGTGGATTGCCAGGCCCTTCTCCCATTTTTGCGGTGCTGGGAATTGAACTCGGGGCCTCAGAGACTGCAGCGCAGTGCTCTACCCACTGAGCTAAATCCCAGCCCATAAAATCCTAAGTAGAAAAAACTAAATAGAATTTTTATTCTTTATACTCAATATTAAGCATTTCATTTTTGTTTTTGTTTCTGTTTTTTGTTTTGTTTTGTTTGTTTTTGTTTGTTTTGTTTTGTTTTGCTGTATTGGGGATTGAACCCAGGGCCTCTCGCTTGCATGCTCTGCAAGTGCTGGACCACTGAGCTGCATCCCCAGCCCATTTTTTTTTTAACTCTTTTTGAGACAGGGTCTCATTCAGTTACGCAGACTACCTCTGGTCTCAAGTCTCGAACTTGCAATCCTCCTGCCTCTGCCTCCCAAGCCACTGGGATTACAGGAGGGCGCCACCGTGCCTGGCCAATGTTAAGCATTTCTAGAGTAAACTTGGGATATATTCCCAGACAACTTGGAAAGTATTACTAGATTGTTGTTGTTGTTGGGTGCCTTTGAGTCAGTGTTCCACTCATAGCGACCCTATGTACAACAAGTGAAACACTATTAGTGCTTCCCTGATATTCGTAGAGTTTTCAATGGCTGATGGTTTTGGGGAGTGGGTTGCTGAGTCCTTCTCCCAAGCCTATAGCACCTGGTATTCTCAGGTGGTCTCCCATCCAAGTACTAACCAAGTCTAACTCTGCTTAGTTTCTGAGATCTGACAGGATTGGACACCACAGTGGTAGATAGTAAGAATGCCTCCTATGTGAGAACTATCAGTGGGAACATCTAAAATCTTGAGGAAAAATCAGGATTTCATTAATATTTCATCAATATTTCTTAATTTAGGGAAATTTTATTACTGTAAACAATTATAGGAAATCTGCAGAGTGGTAGCTATTGTGACCTGTTTTGTCTACCTGACATTAATAAGCAAAATAATAATATTGTTATTAGTTTTAGAGATTTATTACTAATAATTTTAGTTTTTTTATGCTGACATCCTTCTAGCAGTAATCTGAGGATTTCTGTATCTGAATTTTGTTTACAGTTGTTTTTGTTTTCTACTCACGAGGAATGTTTCATCAAATTCAGTACCCCAGGCAACAGAATATACGGAAGAGTCTATGGCAAATTTTAAATGGAATAGCTTGATCCAGTGTGAGTTTCACAGAATAATGAGTATTGTAAAATGAGAGAGAGAGGATTCTATGAAGCATAAAAAGCACTCTTGTCGTGTAATTAGTGTGTGTGGGAACCTGGCTTTATATGGCTCTAAAATATACTGATGTGCACTTGTATTTATTAAAAGAGAATGGACAAAAATTTAATATGTCTATGATTAATTAATATTAAGATGTAAATTGCAAAGGTCCTTTCTACAAAGCATAGCATGTGGCTGGCTGGCTGAAAGACTTGTGACCTGTCTTCCTTGCAGCTAGGATGTTAGCATTGCTTTTTTAAATAACATGTTTCCAATGCTGACTCTCATAGCACCTAAAACCAGGTTTGTCAGCACTATCCCCAAAATGGATTTGCGATTATTTACAGAAGCAACCTACAGTATCTAATACACTGCAGCTGTGTCTAGGATTTATGATTTTATATATTTCTTACTGAATATGTTTGAAGTCATCTTTGTGTTGTACAGTATGTATCTTGATATAAAATAACCTTTTCTTTTCACATAGTTGCTTTCACTCTTAAAATACACTATTTAGAGAGAGTAATAGCTGTGCAAAGCATCTGTAGTAAGAAGCTGATTCTATGATCTGAAACAGAAGCAAGAAGGGGTCTGTCATGGAAGTTGATCCTTCTGTGGTGAGCCTTGGGATGACTTGTCAGTCTTTCATTGGATCCCCACATCCAGGAACACCTACTACCACTGTACATTTTAAACCCCTTTCAATGACATCTAGCAGGGGAGAGAAGCTGAGAAAGTAGCCATACTCTACTTGCCTGGCAGTGTGTCCTGGAAGGATGCTGTATTATCTATAGGAAAACACTATCATTTTGCAATTTATTCCTTCAAGTTGGGTGCCTTTTTGCATTTTATGGGCTTGATAAAATATTTGTTTAAAAAAGAATGGTTTCACATTCCTATTCCTCAGTTTTCAGTAATAGACAATCTATTTTTATTTGCTAGCATCAACTCTGTTTCTTGGGCTTCTTCTCACTCCTGAGTCAAACTTGGTTTTCCTGTTTCTCAGGCTATATTATAGGGAAAACATTTTGATCAGTCTCATCTGGAAACGAAACACCACCTCTTTTGTTATTGTTGTTGTTGATTTGTTTATTTATTTATTTGTATTTTACTTGTAGGAAATTTGTCTAATAAGTTTAAGTTTTAATTTCCTCTTCTACAAAATAAGGAGAACACTTCTCAGTTTCTCGGATTATTGTGTAGATAATATGAGACATGCCTGCAGCCATACCATTGTGGCACTGATCCTCTTAGATCTAAGAAGCTAAACAGGGTCAGGCTTGATTAGTACTTGGATGAGACCACGTGAAAACACCAGGTGCTGAAGGCTTGGGAAAAGGACCCAGAAATCCACTACCAAAAAAACAATCAGCCTTTGAAAACAATAAGAGTAGCAGAGAAGCACTAACAATAATGTTTTGCCTGTTGTACATAGGTTGCTGAGAGTCAGATACTGACTTGATGGCACCTAACAACAACAGCAATATGAGACAAGGGCTAGGGTTTAGCTTAGTTGGTAGAGTACAGGTCTGTGCTCTCTGAGGCCCTGGGTCTGATCCCCAGCACCTCTAAAATGGGAGAAAGATGGCACCTAACAGCAACAATATGAGACAATGCATGTCAGTGAGGAGCAGAACATGGTGCTTAGGGAATAATATATGAATTAGATAAATAGGCATAAACCTATCTATATATACCTAAATATGTGTTTCTCATTTTCCTTCCTTATTTGCTATCACCCAAATTTAATTTGTATTTGTTTCCACTAGTATTAATACTACAAATAAAAACAAAGAGTCTGAGAGTTAAAATTCCTATGAAATTCTCATTATTATCCATGCTCTGTGGTTCCTGAATTCCTTACAAATGACTACTAGTGACTCTGAGATGAATCTGTGAATTTGTTCCTTAATGTACAGTTTATGAAACCCCTTCTCTTCTGCTTTATGGGCTGGGATTTAGGTAAGTTGGTAGAATGCTACCAACTCAATTCCCAGCACCACAAAAATGGGAGAAGGACATGGCAGTCTACTCCTGAGGCAATCCCAAAACAATCAGCCATTGAAAACCCTATGAGGGTCACTATGGGTCAGAGAAGACTTGACAGCACCTAAGAACAACACACCCTTCTACCCGCCACCTCCATCTGGGAAATGATATAACTCAGAGTGTAAGATGATGGATTTTGCAACCAGACTTTTCAAATTCCACTTTTTTCTAGCCACCTGACCTTGACATCAATACTTAACCTTTCAGTATCTTGGTCTCTTTTGCTATAGATTGAGGATAATGATAGCACTTACATTTTCAGTTATTATGAATAATAAGTAAGGTGACAAATGAAAGGTGCTTAGTGAAATCCCATGTCCAAAGCTTGGTGTGAATTCAGTTCAAGTATTTCCCAGAATATATCCTGTGAAAGAAGAATTAATAAATTACTAGTTAAAGTTTACATACACACATATACTCACAAAAAATATAAATATGTTCTAGAAAAACTGGCTTTAAAAAGGCACAAATATTTTATATGAATAGAGGAATTTCAAATTCCTTAATGTGAGTGCATATTAGTAGATAATAGAGGATACCATATAGCCCATACTTCATTAACACATTATCATTTTTTCTTGTGAATAATTTCTGAAGTGTTTCCAAAATCATTTCTTAAAAAACCCTGATACCAAAGAACATTCTTTTTGCAATCAAAAATTGGCAAACTTGACATTTATAATAAAAATTTCTCTCCCTCCACATTTTTTATTACTGAAAAGAGAGGACTTGACAAGCTAAGATAATAAAAATGCTACAGATGATGAGATCATTTGAATTTGGCCACCATTGTTGTTATCCCATTTAAAAAGATGGCCTTTCAATTATGCATTATAAGTAATATAAAATAAATCTTCTAAAATTTTATTTCTTTCTAGAGAGTTTGCCAGAAACCTCACATAATTTTACTCAAAGTACAACAATTAGAAAATAATAATGTAAAACACATAAATGGCATTTAGTATATGCTGGAGGGTTTACATCCTAACTCAAGAGGATGCTATTTCTTTCTCGTTTTACAGGTGAGAAAACTGTGGCATAGAGATGTCCAATAATTTAATGAAAGTCACACACTGTTAGTCTGTTGTTGTTCTGGTATTCTATCCTTTGAAATCTGATTTTGGACCCAGGGTTCTTGATAAGTGCATTTATACTACTTGCATAACATAATCCTGAAATCAAAACCATACTGAGTACTAAAAGCCTCAATGAGCTATCCATGGAAATGAAGTGCAAAAATATTTATTGAGGAAATTATGACATAGATACCATATAGATGTAACTGAATATATTTAGGAATGCTCCTATAAACAATCCTGTCAAAAGAAAGTGCATGCATCCATATGATCCAGCTATACTACTACTGGAAATAGTCCCAAAGGGAAACAAGTCGTCAAACCACAGAGATACCTGCATCTCCATATTCAGTGCAGCACTCTTCATAACAGCAAGGATGTAGAACCAACCAATATGCCTACTAATAGAAGAATGGATAAAAAAATTGTGGTACATAGACACAATGGAATATTACTCAGAAATAAAAAAATGAAACAATGTAATTTACAGCAAAATGGATGGAACCGGAGAATATTATCTTAAATGAATCAACAAGCTCAAAAGGAGAACTACTATATGTTCTCACTCATTATGGGAGCTGAATATTACGTAAAGGAAGAAAAAATCCTATACGTAAGTTGATATATAAAACTTCACAATTAAACTTAGTGAAGGGATAATATAACGAGTAGAAAGAAGGAGAGAGGGAACTAACAAAAGGAAGTGAAGATTGCAGAAGGTGGGATGGGGAGGAGAAACAATGTAGAGGAATAAAGGGAGAGAGGATAATCTCAATGTAAATGAAGCAACTTCATGAGTACGTGGGAAAAATAGAACATAACCCAAATATGCATATGAGTCTTACTATGTATAAGTCAAGCCTGCAGCCATTCCACTGTGGCATCTGATCCTGTCAGATCTTGGAAGATAAGCAGGGTCAGGCCTGGTTAGTACTTGGATGAGAGACCACCATGGAACTCCAGGTGCTGTAGGCTTGAGAGAAGGACCCAGCAACCCACTCCCCCTAAAAAAACAAACAAACAATCAACAACAACAACAAAAAAATCAGCCATTGAAAACCCTATGAATAGCAAAGAAGCACAATAATAGTGTTTCATCTGTTGTATGTAGTGTTGCTATGAGTTGGACACCAACTCGATGCCACTTAACAACAACAACATATTAGTCAAAAGTTTTCATAATCCTCATAGGTTGATAAAACTGTAAGCAAAGATGATGTAATTGCTGTATAATGGAAAAAGAAAATACTGTATTATTCTGTACCCTAAAACCATTTTCCAATAAAGGGGGGAAATAATAAATTTCAAGATTTGAAGGCAAAGAAAGAATGTACATGCATCATTTTGATTGCCAAAACAAATTATATTTGACTTCTTGATCCACTTTTTAACCTATAAAATTGAGTAGGATATTGCATAGTGGGAATTGACTTGTTAAGTGGAAAAGTCATTGATATTTAACTGGATAATCAGAGTTCAGATTTCAGATCAAGTACCATAATTAACTTCTTGCATGCTTTTGTAATTCAGTTTTTTTCTTTTCAATATATGCAGTTTTCCTATCTACAAAGCTAAGATAATAGTTCAATTATTGGACGTTCTAGGAGCTTGAATTTAGAACACATTGGTTGGCTGAAGTAGAAAAGCTGATTAAAGTAAATAATATGTCACCTTAGACAAAACTGCACTGTACTCTTTTACTCTGCTAGGCTGGGAAAGGTGTGATACAAGAAGACACTCCCCATATCTATTCCTGCTGAGATGTGAGATGCATTCGCAGGCAGGACAGGAAGTAACTTTAGTAACAGCTTCTGTCAGCCAGTCAGAGAAAAGGGTGAGGTATGGGAAATGTTTCTCTCCACATTGATTGTTTCATAGATTCAGTAATAAGAGAGAGACATGAAAGAGAATTACAGATAATTCATACATATATCAATCTATATTTTAGTAACTTTCCTATTGCTCTAAATGTCTGAGTAATATTCAGTTCTAGAATTGTACCATAGAAGAAACATTGCTGCCTGTATCACATTTCCTCCATTGTTCAAGATGATGTTTATGCTGCTGTATAATCAGGGTTAATTACTCCACAACTCTATTGCTATAAGCATCTGGAGCACATCAATTGTGGACTATGGTTCCCTCAGGTATGAATATAAGGAATAGGGATACACAGAAGTCATACAAAATGGCAATAAATGAGGTATCCCCAGGAATGTCAATACACAAGTATAAAAGACTAAGTATACTTACAAGAGAACCACTGCCTATTTTGTAGAAGGAAACATGCATGATCTTTGTGTTTCAATATATTTCAGTATCAGAAGTACTTTAGATGAGAGTAATGACAATCAAAATAATACATACCATCATTAATCATGTATTTGCTAAACATATGCATGTATTAATGCCAGAAAACATATTGGGTAGTGTAAAAATAATGCCATTAGAGTAACTCATGTGATTTAGATTAATAAAGTCTAAGAATGCAATATCAGTCTTCATGTAGTCTGGTATCATCCAGATAGCAAAAAGTGGTCTAATTTTCTGTATTTAAATGAAGTGAGTAACCTTGACTAATGACAAGGGATAGGACCATATTCAACTTAGGAGGGCCCACATTTTTTTTCTAATATTTTATTATGGTTATCAGAGGGAATTGTAGGTGTCACGTAGATAACGCTTTCGTGAATTCTGAAGTAAAACAAGGAAGGAGTATGGATTCCTAAAAAACATTTCCAGACTCTGTGTGGTTAGGTACCCTCAAGTCATTTCTAACTGATATTGACCCTATGTACAATAGAATGAAACACTCCATGATTCTGTGCCAGGCACAAGATCCTTCTTATGTTTAGCCCATCATTGCAGACACTGTGTCAATCCATCTAGTTAAGGGTCTTCTTTCTTTTTATTGATCTGCTACTTTCCCAAACATTACATCCTTCTCTAGGGATTTGTCCCTCCTGACAAGATGTCCAACATATGTAAGATGCAGTATACATAACATATGTAAGATAGAGTATAGCCATCTTTGCAACCAAGGAGCACTGTAATTGCACTTCTTCTAGGATGGATATGTTGGTTCCTTTGGCAGTCTATAGTATATTCAGTAATAATATCCAGCACCTTAATTCAAAAGCATCAATTCTCCTGTCTCCCTTATTCCATGTCCAGCTTTCACAACCATATGATGGGAGTGAAAATAATATGGCCTAAGTCAGGTACACCTTCATCTTCAATATCACATCTTTACTTTTCAATATTTCAAAGAGGTCTTTTGCAACAGTTTTTTGCAGTGCAATGTGTCTTTTGATTTGTTGACTGCTGCTTCCAAGCATGTTGATTATAGAGCCAAGTAAAGCAAAATCTTGGACAACTTCAATATTTTCTCCATTTGTCATAAAGTTGCTTACTGACTCAATTATAAGGATTTTTGTTTTCTTGACGTTGATGAAAAATCCATACTGAAGGCTGTGTTTTTGATCTTCATCAGTAAATGTTTCAAATCCTCTTCACTTTCAGCAAGCAGAATTTTGTCATCTGCATGGCACAGGTTCTTCATGAGTCTTCCTCCAATCATGATGGCGTGTTCTTTTTCATAAAGTCCAGCTTCTCAGATTATTTGTTCCACAGAGATTGAAGAGGTATGGTGAAAGCATACTGCCTAGATGCACACCTTTCTTGACTTTAAACTTGGTAATGTTTCCTTGTTCTATTTGAATGACTGCTTCCTGTTCCATGTACAAATTCCTCCTGACTACAAAGAAGTGCTCTGGTATTCCTATTCTTCCCAGAATTATCTGTAACTTGTTGTGATCCACAGAATCAAATGCCCTTGCACAATTAATAAAATATAGATACACATTTTTCTAGTAATATCTGCTTTCTTGGGAGATGGACCTGACAACCCACTCCCAAAAATCAATCCACCATTGAAAACCCTGTGAAGAGCAGAGAGGCACTGACAATAGTGTTTCCCTGTTGTACCCAGGGTCACTATGAGTTGGATACTGACTAGAGGGCACCTAATGACATCTGCTTTCAACTAATATCCATCTGACATCAGCAATGATGTCCCTGGTTCCATGTCTTGTTCTGAATCTGGCTTGATTTTCCAGCAGTTCCCTGCCTATATACTACTGCTTTTGCTTTTGAATGATCTTTAGCAAAGTTTTATTTGCAGGTGATGTTAACGATATTGTTTGATAATTTCCACATTCGGTTGGACCCCCTTTCTTGGGAATAGGCAAAATATGGATACCTTTCAGTCAGTTGGCCAGATAGCAGTTTCCAAATTTCTCAGCATATAAAACAGAGCACCTCCAGGCTGCATTTGTTTGTTGAAACATCTGTATTGATATGCCATCAATTTTCGATGCTTTGTGTTTTGCCCATTCCTACAAGAAAGCTGCTACTTTGTCCTCCACTACCATTGGTACCTGATCATATGCAACCTCTTGAAATGCTTGACCATCCACCAATTCTTTTTGGTATAATAACTGTGTATTCCTTCCATCTTCTTTTAATGTCTCCTGTGTCATTTAATATTTTCCCTATGGAGCCCTTCACAATTGCCACTCAAGGTTTGACTTTTTTCTTCAATTCCTTAAGCTTGAGAAAAATAGAGTGTGTCCTGTCCTTCCCTTTTGGTTTTCTATCTCCAGGTCTTTGCTTTGCAAATGTCATTAAGATATTTGATTTTGTCTTCTTGAGTTGCCCTGTGAAGTCTTTTGTTTAGTTCTTAACTTCATCATGTCTTCTTTTTACTTAGCTGTTTGACATTTAAGGGCAAGCTTCAGAGTCTATTTTGACACATAATTTGGTCTTTTTTCCCCTGTCTTTTTAATAACCTTTTGCTTTCCTCATGAGTGATGTCTTTAGTGTCATGCCACAACTCTTCTGGTCTTTGATCCTTAGTGTCTAACTTATCAGACCTGTTCTAGAGGTGGTATGTGAACTCAGGTGGGATATACTCAAGGTCATACCTTGGCTGTCATACACTTGTTCTCACTTTCTTAAGTTTCAGTTTGAACCTGTATATGAGTAATTGATGATCTGAACCACAATTAGCACTTGGTCTTGTACTGACATTTGTTATTTAGCTTTTCCATCATCTCATTCCACAAATGTAGTCAATTTGGTTCCTATATGTGCCATCTGCTTGCAGCCATACCACTGTGGCATCTAGTCCCATCAGATCATGGAAGCTAAGCATGGTCAGACCTGGATAGTACTTGGATGGGAGATTGTATGGGAACACCAAGTGTTGTAGGCTTGGGAGAAGGACCTGGCAAGTCACTCCAAAAACAATTAGCCATTGAAAATTCTGTGAATAGCAGTGAAGCTCTAACAATATTGTTTTGCCTGTTGTACATAGGGTTGCTATGGTTCAGAAACTGACTCGAGAGCACCTAACAACAACAACAATATTCCATCTGGATAATTCCATGTGTATTGTTGCTTTATATGTTGTTGAAGAAATGCATTTGCAATGAAAATGTCATTGTTCTGACAAAACTGTATCCTGTGATCCCTAGCATCGTTTCTGTTACCAAGGCCATATTTTCCAACTACTGAGCCTTCTTTTTTGTTTTCAGCTTTTGCATTTCAGTCATCAGTAATTATCAGTACATTCTGATCACATGTTCGATCTATTTTAGATTGGCTAATTGTTTCAGGAGTGGGCTTCCAGGTCCTGGTCCCTAATCTGTCTTACTCTAGATGCTCAGCTGGGTGATCTTGTTGGTTCTGTATTACTAGTAGCATAGCTTTCAACATCACAGCAACATGCAATCCATCACAGCACAACCAACTGACAAACATGTGGTGTTTCCAGGCTCAGATACAGCGTATTTTGCTGTATCTATGGAATACTGGGCACATTTGCCTTATATTTTTTCACTATAATTTAGAGGTTTAGCATTGAAAAAAGAAATATAAATATAGATATATAGATATCTATATATTTGTTAAGGTAAAAGTGAAAAAAGAAATATATATGTATACAGATATATATATACATGTATATCATGTATATACATATGTATATATATATAGATATTTGTGTGTATGTATATGTGTGTGTGTGTGTGTATATATATATATACATATATATATAGAGATATTTGTGTGTATGTATATGTGTGTGTGTGTGTATATATATATATATATATATATATATATATATATATCTGTTAAAGTTAAAGTGAAAGTATTCCTCCATTATTTGAGGAATCAATGTGAGATTTCATACATATCTGATTTTGTTTAGAACCAGCAAAGTGATAGGCTGCCTCACCTATGCCTGTTCTCTCTTTGTATGTTGCACACAGCTATCTATTTCCTTCAAATTTCTTTGCTGACACCATGAGGCATGCAATGCTTTGCCTAGAAATTTATTATTATTCTAATGAATCTTAAAATGGTATATAGGAAACTCCAAAGTGTGAGGAACCTTTATGTGTTAATGGAAAACAAATTAGTAATGCAAATATTCATGCATTTGAAGAAGTCCAGGATTACAAATGCATGAAAACCTGGCACTTAGTGTAAGAGTGAAATAAGGATGAGAGATTTTCACTGTTGGTTGTCAAAACATTTTTTGAAATTCTGAGGACTGGAAAATTAGCTTGCTATCATCACAGCGGTCTTTTGCCATGAAAGTCATTATTTTAATTTCTTACTGCAATTCCTATTGAGAAGTCAAGCTCTGATGCTTCTTGTTTTACATAAACCAAACATGATAATAGATGTGGTTTGTCTATTATATGACAGATATGACTGATGTCAGAAATGGGAAATAAGATACCATGTTTCTGTGTACAGTGACTCTGCTCAATTTCATAAAAAAATAATTTTATCATTTATTTGTTTGTAATGAATTTACTTTTGTTCTGCTCTCTTAGATGAATTAGTCTAAAATATAAATATTTATTGAGGAAAGAACAAGTGTGAGATTGATTTTCAATGCCTTGTCTTGAAGTGGCTCTATGAATTGGGTAAATGTTGTTAAATTTATATTTAAAGCCGTCTCTTATTCAATACCCAGTGACTCTACATTGTGAATAATTTTCCATTAAAATTATCACAGGCAGTCTCTCAAGGGTTGGTATTTATTAAGAATATTAATATAATAAAGACAGAGCAAAATTTAAAATAAATAACATAAAGAGAAGTTGGAAAAAATACAATATTAAAACCAAGCTTGCCAAGCTTACAATCCTGGAGACTTTAGAAAAATAATTTAGATAAAATTTAAACTTTTCTGCCTTCACAGGACATCTTATGATAAATGGCGATGGTTACAAGTATTCCACTACAAACACATTGCAGTATTTTCTTAGCAGAAAAACACCTCATTTATGCTTTTTCAGAAGTTTTTTGGTATAGTCCTGTAATTTCTTGTCAAGTAGGGGCGTTCACCTTTTCTGAATTCAAAAGCTGTATGTACAATGCCTAAAATTCACCAAACAATAGTGCAAGCAGACTAGCAGTGGAATATCCATATGGGCATTTTACTCAGAAATGCATGCCAGTGTACGGTTTGAGAAATAGCAAGCCAGTGTTTCTTAGATTAATGTTTTACATAAGACATAGGTGGGTGGTAGAAATAGCTAAGGGTAGCTCCTACTATTACCTTATTTAATTCTTTAAAGGGATTGTGGCAGAAAATACATTAAAAGCTATCTTCCTTTAGTCTTTACCTCATTGGTGAGTATAGGCCAAAATATATGATCTCATAAGAGACTCTAGAATTTTCTGTTCAAACACACTTTTTGCTATAACACAGCTCTAAAACCATGGTCATTGGGAATGGTCTTTCCAAGAAAGGATCAGATAATAACTTATAGTGAGGATGTAAAGAACGGATTCTATTAGCCATTTTTTTTTTGAACTTCTTGCTTAAGGGTGATGCTACATTTGAATAAGCTGGAGACCTTCCCTGCTTCTCCCAGAAAATGAGAGATAAATATTTTCTTTTATGTGGAGGATATGAAATTATGATGAGGACTTGTAGCAATCTTAATAAAAATTTTCCTGCTTTCTAATTATTCCTAGAAAATCTTCGAATCAATTATTCTAAAATAATCATTTTGTTAAACATTTTCTGTCTTCTAATTGACAAATACTTGCCAATTCCAAACCATATTATTTTGAACGACCTTAAAAACATTTAGGCTATAACATTTACAGTAACAATCAAAATGATCATACATTTCTGTGTTAGAAGATTCACAATCTCATTTGAAAAGTCTATTTTCCAATTTCTACATAACTGTACATACTACTATCTTCAAAACAATTTCAAAATCAATTACCTGTACTGAATATTTCAGTACTGAATTGGTCAGTAGAGGGATACATTTTAAATATAGTAACTGAAATAATTTAGTCTCCTCAATGAAACACTTGCAAATAATTTTCCATTTACTACTGGGACATCTCAATCTTGCCAGACAAACAAAAATTACTGCTTCCATTTTATGAAAATCTAAGTAAGAAAATCTATCAAACTATGCAGTAACTAAAAGTAGTAGCTAAATATCTCTAATAAATTCTAAATTCCAGTTCAGACCTTATATAATTTTATGGTCTATATATACTTAATACCATTCCTTGAGTTTTTCCTGTTGAGAAATAAAGCTCTGCTGTCTCTTGTCTTATATATGGTAAGTATGATTACAGATATTGTATATGACAGCAGTGACTAATGCCAGAAATAGAAAATTAGATAACACATTTCTCTGGACAGTTAGTTATCCTATCCTACTTCAGGAAAAAAACATGTATATTTTCCTAATGATTGTATTTTTTTGTAGTTTTTTTTATAAGAAAAAATGCTATTTAGGATACAACATAATAGTTATAGGATACAGTGATATTTCATGTTGCATTAGAAAAAATCTTTTCAGTCAAAAGATTCCATTGACTACAATGTACTACTCATTTCAAAGGGATAAAGTAAAAAAAGTACAACATAAAATCAATTAAATCCAGTATTATAAAGCCTGCTTTATGCAATCATTGCCATTTATTTCATCGAGTCTAGCCATTGAAAACCCTATGAATAGCAGGAAAGCACTGTCAAACATAGTGCTGGAAAATGAACCTCTTCCCTTCACTGAAAGACAATTGAGAAACAACTGAGAAAGAGTTGTCTCCTCAAAGAAGATTTGACCTTAATGATGGAATGGAGTAAAGCCTGTGGGACCTGCTTTTGCTGATGTGGCATGGCTCAAAATGAGAAGAAACACAGTGGCTGAAACAATGGCTACAAACCTCAAAAGAGTGTAGGGTAGTGTTTTGTTCTGTTGTGTATAGGTTCACTTTGAGTCCCATCCAACTCAATGGCACCTAATAACAATAGTCTAGTTTTTAGTGGAGGGATTTAATTTAAAATATATTTTAATCTTTGGGCTCTTTGTGAATATTTTGACACTTCCCACAACACTGAACCTTTTTTATACCAAATGAAAATAATTTACTAAGAACAACTAAAATAAGGTATTTTTAAATCATGTTGCATTGTTTAATTTTCCCCAGAGATTTTTAAGGAATCATCATAAGCAGATTTTGCTCTTTAACAATTACCTTGGGTCAATACACATTCTTCACTCTAGTGTTTGGTATCTACATCATTATAATTCTTTAATTTGTTGATCAGATTCTGCTGAATGACTAAAGTACTCAGTGAACATGTTTAGTTTAATTCCACATCTTCTCAATTTATTGCTAGTGGGATGAATAGACTAAATTATGTGTCAGCTCAGTTTAAATTTTAACAATTTTACAGAACAATGCCCAAATTTTCCAAATTTATAAAATGAAAAGCAGATTTTAAAGAATAAAATAATTGATACTGAACTTGGAATCTCTATTATTCCCTAAGGATACACTCAGATTTAATCAGCACTGCAGTTTTGAACTGTCCTTGAATTCCCAAATAAAACAACCATGCAATTTCTTTACAGTCAATTAGCAATTGTCCTCTCTCTATTAGCAATTGTCTCTCTATGCCTGTCATGTGATTAAGAGAGATATCTTTAAATTAGGCTATTTGATCAATCACATTTAATTTAAATATTTCTGAGCATATTTCAGATTACATTTTGTTTCTGAAATAGGTCAGTAACACAAAGTAGAATGTATAATGCTTCTGCCCTTGAAGTAATGAACTTCACTCAATTCCCCACAGGCCCTGCCTAGTTTACACTTAGTAGTGGACTGAAAAAGAGGTTCTTTTATTTTTCTTCAAAGTGGGAAAGATATTAAAGACATTCATTCTCTTTTATGTATTGTCCAGGAACAACAATATATCTGGGAATTACAGATTAAAATATTTTCATGAATTATTTTTCTTGGGGTACTTTGGCTCGACTAATGTTCTTTTAATAAAGAACAGCCTGCAGCCAAACCACTGTAATGCCTAGTCCTGTCAGATCTTATAAACTAAGCAGGATCAAGCCTGGTTAGTACTTGGATGGGAGACTGGCAGGGAACACCAGGTACTGTAGGCATGGGAGATTGACCTGGCAAACCACTCCCCACCCCCCACCCCCCAAAAAAATCAGCCATTGAAAACCCTATCCTAGCAGAGAAACACAACAATAGTGTGTCACCTGTTGTATGTAGGGTCACTATGAGTTGGACACTGACTCCATGGCACCTAACAACAACATTAGAGAACAAGCCCTGTATATCCTTAAGGGTACTGTGGGGTAGTTCTAGTCTAGGGTATAGTACTTATTACTGATATCTGTCACATAAAAATACTCTTTAAGCATTTACCTAGCACGTGGACTAATTTATGACCAATATAGTAGTGAGTCTACTAAGTTCTGTTCTCCTGTGGCTCACAGTATGGTTGAGGAGATAGACCATTAAAATGCAAAGTAGATAGATCTGAATCTTTACCTTTTTGAGACAGGGATTCACTAAATTACACAGACTGCCTCTGGTCTCGAATTTGCGATCCTCCTGCCTCCGCCTCCCAAGTCACTGGGATTACAGGCATGCACCACTGTGCCTGACCACAGCTAAATTTTAATGAATATATTACATGGTTAGCAATTATACTGACCACCTTATGTATGTGAATCTATTATTTAACTCGACAGCAGAAGGAGATCGGTAAGAATTTCCTATCTATTTTATAAATGAAGAAACTAAAATTAAGACAGGATGATTACATATGCCAATTATCAGAAATACTTAACTGCAATCCCCAACTTTTAGACCTTGGATTCAGTAAACTCTGATTCTTTTTCCTTCCCAAGGTTGAAGTTGAGCTACAGAGTTTCCTTTGGTACAGACAGAAAGAAGACTAATAAGATAAACTAATCATATTTTCCTTTCTTCATTCTTACACTATGAGAGTATATACCTTGAAATTTCTAGGAGGACAATGATTCCAAATTTTTTGTCCTGTTACCTACTCATATGTCAGAAGATATGTGGTTGGGGTCTGCAGATATGACGGTTTTACATATAGTAGAAATATTGCTAAAAGGAATATTAAGTTTTTGTATCATAGCTGGAAATTCCAATTACATTTTCTTCTGGAAAATATTAGTATCCAAGTAGAAGTGAATTATCACTTCTGGTACAATGTGCTTTGTTAGGTATGGAGTTTATTTTGTCGAATGTCACAGGAATGCAATCACATATAACACTGTTGCAACCAAAAAAATAAAAAGAAAGAAAGAAAACAAAAACAAAAACCAACCAAACAAACAAAAAACTTGGCTATTCCAAACAGCTGGTTTCCAAGTAGTCTTTTTGTAACTACTTTCTGGTTACTTAATTAACTTTAGTTGAATAAGTGAAAAATATATAACTCATTGATTGGGAATTAACTGTATTGCCTTAAAGAAATTTATCTTAAAGTATTAAAACATATTAAGACTTATAATTGAACTATATTTGATTATCTTGAGAAGAATTTATACTTTACAAAAAAAAAGCTGTATTCGTGGTCTGTAAAGGATTAGAGTTACCTGAGAAGTTATGCTGAAATCTCAATTTTATAAACTTTTCCATGTTATACACTTTAGATATATCTACCATGATACTTCCTATTTTCCCTCACAGTAAATATTTGTGTTTTTACAGTTGTACCAAGTGCTTATCTCATAATAATTGTTGCAATGCTAAGGAGACATTTTCTACTAGTACATTCAGTTATAAATGTTGAATCACCCATATCTACCTACAAAGGAAGATGAACACTTAATTTCCTTTGGGTGTTCTGTGAAGAGATAATTTAGCATATTTCTCATGGCACACTGGATGATCAGTTATTCCAATACTAGGCTTTGAGTGTTACTAGATTTCTTTCTGGTCCCTCCTTGCCTAACAGCACTCTGTCCAGGTCTGATAACAGGCTATAGTTATAGAGATATTTGTTGTGGTGGGGTAGTACTCAGGGGCTGAAACCTGGGCTTCACACATAACTTGAAAGTGTCTACCACTGGGCTTTAGCCCAAGCCCAATTTTTAAAAAATTTTGATACAGAGTCTCACTGAATTATGCAGACTATCTCTAGCCTTGAATTTATGACTCTCCTGCCTCAGCCTGTGATTCACTCAGGTTAGAAGGATGTACCACCACTCCTGGGAGATAGCTGCACTCTCAAGCAGTAGTCCCCCAACCTTTTTGGCACTAGAGGTGAGTTTCATGGAGGATAGTTTTTCCATTGAATTAGTAGTGTGATGGTTTGCATTGCATTAATTGTATCAATACAGATGTAGATTCTACAAGTTCTGGTCTGTGGCCTAGGGGTTGGGGACTCTTACTGTAAAGGATCAATATTCAGAATATATTTGCCTACATCTTCCACAGGTACTATAAAAGAAATACTTAGCATTATTAGAAAATCTGGTAATATTACCTGAAGGTATTACTTTTACATAAATTTAAATTTTAGTGGCTTAAATTCATTCCTAATGCTATCATTAAGACATAGTAAAGATAAACATTTGCATTTGGGAGAAAAATTTTAAATATAAAACAAATGCAATATGTAAGTGTGTATAAAGGTTAGTTAAAGAGAAGTAACTTTTTGCTAACTTCTTAATATGTACATTATAATATTTTTCAGTTTCTAAAAAGAAATAACTCTAAAAATACTGGAGGAAGAACAAGCATTGCTTTAGTGATGTAGTTGAGGTTTTCCTTATCAGATTTTCCATTTTTCTACCCCCTTCTCTGTGCTGATTAAGTGTCTCCAATGTGTCAAATACTTTCTAAGACTTACATATTTATAGCCAATAATTTAAAAATATTTTTTGGCTATCTTAGTAACTGATTTTCCTCATGGAGTTGAATTAGTCATGTTGTTGCTGTTAGGTACTGTTGAGTCACATTAAACCCTTAGTGACCCTCATAGGGTTTTCCATGGCTCATTGCTTTGAGATTGGATTTGAAAATGGATTGCCACATCCTTCTCCCATTTTTGCAGTGCTCGGGATTGAACCTGGGTCTTCAAAGGGTGCAGCTCAGCACTGTACCAACTGAGTTAAAATATGCTCCCTGATGCTATGCCATGCCCAGCACTATTGTCAGTGCTTCTCTGCTATTCATAGGGTTTTCAATGGTATATTGTTTTGAGAGTAGGTTGCCATGTCTTTCTCCCTAGCCTACAGCACATGGTATTCCCAGGTGGTCTCCCATCCAAGGAATAACCAGGCTGACCCTGCTTAGCTTTCAAGATCAGAGTGGATTCAATGCCAGGGTCCTGTGGCTGCAGACAAATTGGTCATATAGATATCGAATTAGGCCCTCATTGTTTGCTCAATAGGCTGCTAGAGTTTTTTGGGGTGTTTTTTTAATGTTTTTTGCCTCATCTCAGATTCCATGAAGCAGAGACTTTTATAGAGTAGAAGTTGACAATTTGTCAGACTGTCCTGAAACATGCATAGAAAGCATTCAAAACCTTCTAAGGAAACTAATAAAACAGAATTTCCTTGCCTGAATGTTAGAGGACAACTTGATAGCTTCAGTTATCAACTATTTGTTTCCATCTGGAAAGTTGCTGCTAAAAGGCAGGACTGTGTCCCTGTACGGGGTTATGAAGGGGCATACACAGGCATGTGCCAGTATTCACCATCAATTTTTTCTATTCTGTATCTTACTTCTTAAGCCTTTGCTCATGAACAGCACCTTTTTCCCATTTCTGCTTGCACTGCTTATGACATATTGTACTGCTTGGAATTTTCATTTTTCTCAACAAAATATTAAGTGAACAATAGAAGTATTGGCTTTCAATGAAGATTCTGATCTTTCACTTTTAATCTTTGGGTCCTGAATGCTATATTTATTTTAAGGTACTTAAAAACATATTAACAAATGGGTGTATAAATAAGCCCATTACTTCTCACGTGAAAATTATTTCACCATTCAAAATTATTTTGACCAGATTCACAATGAAGTCAATATCCTTTGTAATTTCCCTCTTGCTCACTCATATGAATCAGACATTTCAGATTAACTGATTATTTAGGCTCCATTGATTCCAATATTTTATCTCTTGCCATATTAGTTGAAGAGTGGAGGTACATAGCCTCAAAGTGAGCATATACTTCTTTGTGAATTAGATGAATATTTATAAAGTACATGTAATTAAACACTGTACTTATATGTTTTGTATATTGTTATGTAAATAAATAGAAATGTTGCTGGGCACAGTGGCATACACCTATAATCCTAGCTCCTCAGGTGGCAGAGGCAAGAGGATCACAAATTTGAGGCCAGAGACATCCTGTATAATTTAGGAAGATCCTGTCTCAAGTTAAAAAATAAAAAATGGGATGGAGGTGCTGCTCAGAGGTAGAGTGCTTGTAAAGCATGCACAAGATGCTCAGGTTAGCCTCCCAGTACTGAAAAAAAAAAAAATAGAAATGTTAAAGGGGTAGAGAAGAGAAACTCAAGTATTCTATAACTAATTTTAATGAATGCTTATATACAACCTAGCAGAGTTACTTATTGCTCCAGATTATACCAAAGTATTACTATGATTTGGATCTGTGTACTTTGATGCCATTGTCCTGTGTGTTTTTATCCAGGAAAGCTGAGATTTTTATTGGGATTTTCTAATTGTACTAAGGTTTCAGTATTATGTTCTAAGTGTACTATGCTGAACTAAACAAGGACAGCAACAATAGCCCATGCACCAAATTTAGTCTACAACTGATTTTGGTAAAAAAAGTTATTGTAACAACCATGTCCATGTTTTACGTATGGTATAAAGCTATTTTCATACCATAGGAGAGAGTTGAGTAGTTGTTACAGAGATCATGTGTGCCTTGGAAAATGGAAAATATTTAATATCTACACCTTGACCGAAAAAATTTGTGGTTCCTTAAACTTAATATTGGGTATTGTGGCCAGCTAGTAATACTTATCTTGTTGTTGTTAGGTGCCATAATACTTATGAAGGAAGTTAATATCAATATCTAAAAGTATCAGTAAACATTACCATAGCTATTAACATAAAATAAATATGAGTGAGTTATGACTTTGGTCTAGAGATATAAGAATACAAAAACAAAAACTGTTTAATCGTGGATTTGAAATTGGTTCAACTTTAGTTCTATTTGTAGTATATATTCCTTCACTTTCTTCAGTTTCTGTCATAACTGAACAGAAATACAATTGGATTTACTTTACTACTTGAAAAGGTAACTATAGAGACTCTAGTCAAGTACACTTAGAACATAA
>VMDO01020890.1:0-36532 GCA_007922755.1 Pedetes capensis
CCTTTGTCAAAAATAAGGTGGCTATAGGTGTGTTGAGGTATATCTGGGTCTTCTATTCTGCTCCAGATGTCTTCGGGCCTATTTTTGTGCCAGTACCAAGCTGTTTTTGCAACCACTGCCTTGTAGTAAAGTTTGAAGTCAGGGATTGTGATTCCCCCTGCATTAGATTTGCAGCTTAAAAGTGTTTTGGCTATTCGTCTATATTAACATAACTTACATAATAATAGATATTGCTGCTCTTTATTTTCAACTTAATTGTGGTTTCAGATTTATAAGCAAACACATCAGTCCAGAAATAAATGTTATTTACTTCATTAAATGTAAAATGATTTTTGGAAGTGAATAGCCACTCTATAAGAATTCCTCTTTGGCCTCCTTGAGTCACTAAGTAGTTGTAATACAGGCAGATAAGTGTGATATGATTTCCGGTATAAGTAAGATGTTAGAAGATGGTGATAATATTGAATATAAGTCATGTGGTTGCAAATATCAGCTTTACAAACATTTAAGGTAGCTATGTGGAAGTTTTGGGGCAGCTAAAAGACTTGTTAAATCTCTAATTAGGAATATTTGCAGTGGATCTGTCAGGATCCTCACCCAGCAGAGAAAGTCTAAATTTACCACACTGCTCTTCCCAAGAGGTGAGTATATTGTGTAAATTCGACATGCTAAACATTCATATATTTGTTGCAATGATCATTTTAAAATGTGTATTGATAAACATTATGCATTTTACTTTTATTCTTTATTTGTATAATATTTTACTAATAAGCTTTTATATTTCCAGTGGCATTTTGCTTTTTTACTAGGGGATTGAACCCAGAGTGCCCTACCACTAGCTGCATCCCCAAAACCTGTTTATTTTTCATTCTGAGATAAAGTCTCACCTAGGCTGTCTCTGTCTTCAAATTTGTAATCCTCCTGTCTCAGCTTCCTGAGTCAGTGGGATTACAAGTGTTCACCATGGCACTTAGCCATGTAGCATAATGTTTGAAAAGCTCATGTTTGTACTAGTATCCATCAGTACTTCATTTTAATATGTGAACAATATTCCATTGTATAAACATACCATAGTTATTCCTTCTTCAAATTAAAACATTTGTGTTGTTTATACATTTTCTAATTATTATGAAGAGTATTTATCTTGGATACATGCCCCAGACTAGAATGGAAATGTCATATAAATAAGTCTATGTTTAATTCTTAACCCTACCTGAAATTCAGAATTTAAAAACAGTTTGCTCAGTTTTGCATATTTTACAATCCCACATGTAACATTTGAGATTTTAACTTTAGGAGTCTATTAGGGTTTCTCTAGCTATTATGGCCTGATGTCATATTGTTGTTTAGATTTTTTTCCTTGAAATTACTGATGTTGAACACATTTTCATGGGATTATTGGACATTTGTATGTCTTTTTTGGAATAATGTCTATTTGCATGGTTTATCCATTTTATTCTTTTTATTGTCATCTAAGGATTATTATATAAATCAAGGATATAAGTACTTTTTAGAAATTATTTGAAAATATTTCCCCCATGCCTTGAGGCATCTTGTGACTTTATTGACATCGTCCTTTGAAGCATAAAAAGGTTTTAATTTTGCTAATACCTAATTTTTTTGTGCTTGTTACTTGTGATTTTGGTGGCATATTTTATTGCTTGATTTAAACTTTAGATGATTCACTCATGTTTTCTCTTGAGAATTTTTGGTTTTGAAACTGTCATTCAGGTGTATGATTCACTTTAAGGTTATTTGTGTATATTGTTGTTAGGTGTCATTGAGTTGGGATCATATAATATACATAATTATGGAATATATATCACAAAATTGTGTATTGTGTGTTAAATATTCCAGGTTCAGTCTTTTGCATGTGTGTGCTTAATTAACCCAAGTATCATTTCTATAAGAACAAAGTTTGGACACTAAAAACCAAAAAGAAAAAGTGTCATAGAAATAAATTAAAGAAATCTTGAAAAAATGGAAAAGCATGAAATGTTTTTGGATTGGAACATTAATATTATTAAGGTGGTAATACTCCCAAAATTAATTTTAAAAGTCTAAAAATTACTTCCAAATTCTCACATATTTTATAGGAAACTACAAACTGATTATAATAAGGAAAAGCAAACAATATTAAATATCAAGAATTGTTCAATCATGCTTAAGAAAAGGAAATAGAACCAGAGGACCCACTTCCTACTTGCACTAATTAGAAATTATGGTACTGACAATTAGAATAGATGTCTAGACCAATGCAATAAAAGTCAGATTCTACTTCTTGAATCAGTCTGATACTGGGAATCTTTATAGAATTTTGGTCATTTCATTTAGGCTACTACATTTTTAGCTCAAAAATTTTCATAGCATTATTTTATACCACTTTTGATTCTGTAAGATCAATGTTATCTGCTTTGAAACTGATTTTAATAATTTAGAAAAAATTATTTTTTCTTAAGAAAAATATTCTTAAGAAATTTCTAAAATTTCTAAAAATTTCTTAAGAAAAAATATTTTTAGTTAAATTCTAATTTTTCTAATATTAGCATCACTACTCTAGTTCTCTTTTTATTTGAGTTGCATGGAATAGGTACATATTTTAATCTCTTTATTTTCAGCCTAGTTTTGCTTTTGAATCTAAATTGTGCCTGCTATAGGAAATATATTTGGACATTGTGTTCACTTTTACCCTGATTCTTCCAATATCTGCATGTTAGTACATTTATATTTATTGTAATTATTAAGAAAATTTTATACCTTTTGTTTTGTTATTTTCTGTGTGTTACGTGGTTTTGAATAGATATTTTTATAATATGCTATTTTATTTTTCTACTTTTTCCCTTTTATCTTATTTTTGTGATACTTTATTAATGGTTTTCCTGACTATAATTAACTACTTAGTTTCTTACAATTTATATTTATCTCAACTTAATTTCAGAAATATACAAAAACTGTTGTTATAATAGAGCTCCATCACCTGTCCTTTGTAATGTTACTGTGATATGTATGATTATCACCCTATGTATTATAAACCTTCCAAACTGGTTTTGTTCTTTATCAGATGTGCTTCAATACAGATAGGAAGAGAAATGAGATACAAATAAAAATGAATTATGTAGTTTTGGTATTTATTTCTATAGTTACATCTACCAGTGTTATCGATTTACTTATGTAAATTTAAGTTATTCTCTAGTGATCTTTTATTTCAGCCTGAAGAACATTACATTTTAGTAACTTTTATAGGATGTGTGTTATAATGACAGGTTCTCTGAGTTTTTATTTATGTGGGAGTACTTAATATTTCTTTCACTTTTTAAAGATTTTGTTCCTGGATATAGAATTATTGGTTGGTGTATTAAGCAAAGGTCCCTTAAGTTTTTCAACAAATTCCCACAGGATTGGTTAATCAACACTGACTGAGCTCTGAATCAAGTCAAATAAAAATGATCTCTGAGCTGGACATGTTGTAGCACTTCTATAATCCTACCACTACAAAGTTTGAGTCAAAAAGAGGGAGGACCTTGAATTGATTCTAACCTTCCCTAAATTTGATAGTTTATCAAATATCTCTGTATTGATGGGAAGATACTGAAATATTTCACGTCATTATGAATTTACTTAGGAAGAATACATTTCTGTGATGCTATATTTTTCTTCATTATTAAAAGACATGATAGTATGCTCATGTTTTTATCTAGAAACAAGTTATTGAATAAATTGTGGTCGATATGCTGAATAATAACTATCTTGAGTAATAATATTCTATGCATCTATGTGTCTCCTTAACTCCCAAGCTCTTAATACATTCCAAAATGTTCCACCAAGTGTTATAAAACTCACTGGGTAATGATGATAACTGCTTTATTTCTTTGCTTTGTTCTGTTTCTAAAAGCTATTTTCTCAGACATTAAAAGATAACCTTGTAGAAAAGAGAAAACAAAATAAAAATGCTCAAGTATTTCCATGGGTGGGTTAAAACAGAATTTCAAAGATAATGAAACAAAACAACAGTAAAATATTTCAAAATCCAAAGTGAAAGAGAATGCTTTGTTAAGGAGAAAAGTATTCATTTAATAAAAGTAAATACAAAAGTGTATTCCTTATAAGTGAAAGTTATTCTAGCATATAAATAATTTAACCCTTTTACTCAGAATGTAGTTTTTAGTGCCTACCTCCTGTAAAGGACTTTACTTACCCATATTCTCTATCTTTAAGGATTGTTGATTCTTCATAAAAGGAAATGGGGAAAACTCAAGCCAATAACTGAAGTTCAAGTAACAGTATTAGTAATTCAACTGACTTATGGAGGAGTCCTAAAAGGATGAGTAGGATATTACTAGACAAATTATTCCTAAATAAATTAGTGGGGAAAGTTTGAGAGAGTCCATTATAATCCAACTCCCAGAGACGTAGAAGAACAGAGCATGTCAGGGACACAAAAAAGTATCACAAAAAAACCCAAAAAAAAACTTCCGCTTTCTTTCCCAATCATATTTAAAACATATTTGCATTGCAAAATTTCACCCAGAAGTTTTTAAATAAAATAATGAAACTTTCAAAATTAGAATACCACATTTACATTTAGAAATGACAAGGAAGGGTTCTAGAAGGGATTTTTATAGGGCACAGTCTATAACTATTATTCTACTGTATATCTTCCTCTAATATATTTGTATTAATTGTACATGGAAATTTATTCCTTCTGAGACATTTACAAAAATATAGGACAGTTAGTTGATAACTAAAACTTGCCACCCTTGGCATTAATAAAATATTTTTACTGAAGGACTGGCAATCGTTCAACCTAATTCCTTCAGTTTTAAATATATTTGTAGTTGACTTATTCATAAATCCAGAATACAAGGTCAATTTAAAAATTATAAATTGTAAGAATATAGATTTAAAACTAGTGACTACACAATCTCTTTTGTATTTATTTTCTGTTCTGTGTAACAAATTATAAGAGATTTAGCAAATTAAAACAATAAAAGAAATGTTATCTCATTGTTTCCATGGGTCAAGTATCGGGTATATTTTAAATAAGTCCTTTGCTCAGGACCTCCATATTGTAAATATTATAAAACAATCTACATATTATGATGTTTTGATGCCTTTAAAAATCTTTCCAGATGGGAAGAAATTGCCCCTCCTCTGTCTGGTTAATTCTTAAAGAAAATAGAAGGCTAATAAGGAGTATATCTTTGGTATGCAAACTAACCAACCCAATTCCATACCTCTGCAATTGTCCCATGAACCTCAAGACACAATTTATTCCTCTGACTTAATCATCCCAAGGCTGAGAATTAGATGGGTGGAGATCATCCTCAAAGCCTGCACAAATTATTCATATTAGCCAATCTTAAACAGCTAACTCGCCCTATCACACAATTCTTTCAAAAATCTCAGTGAAAGCAATGACCTAAACATTCTCCTAACACTTGTCTTCTGTCTCCTGGCCACCCTATTGTCTTTTTCATAGACTTTCGTGGCATGCCCTGCTTCCTATCTCTAGGATCTATGAATATAATAATTCTTTTTCCTGACGTACAGAGGGTTGCTATGGGTCGGACCTGATTCAACAGGACCTAACAACATTTTTTTTTCTGAGTCCTTCCTCTCTTCGCTTGTGGCCACATCTGACTGATGATCTTATAATGAATTACAAAACAGCCTCACAGGCTAAAATCAACATGTCAATTGCTTGCTCCCAATCTGGCCGATCAAAAGTGAAAAATTTGCTCTGTGGTCTCTCATGGTCTTGGCAGAATTTATTTCCTTAAGGTTGTAAACCTGGTATCTCCAGGGTCTTAGCTGTCACATAGGTCCTTTTCTGTGTTGCTAAAGGCCACTCTTAAGTTCTTACCCTGTGACTCCCCTCCATAGTCTTCAACCCTTAAAAACTCATGTCTTCAAAACCAGCAGCAGAATGTGTCATATGTTTTAAGACCACACAATTTTGATTAATTCATCTCAATCGATTTGGGACAAAACATTGGAAGTAATATTCCATCATATGTACAGCCTCTGCCATAATAAAGGGAGAAGGACCTTATATAGGGTGCCTATACCAGGGACAAGAACACTGAGGACTATCTCTGAATTTTGTCACCTATATCCCTTTATTTATCTACATATAACTACTATTATAAGTATTATCATTATTCTTAGGCCTCTCCACTTATAAATCTGTATATGAATGTATCTAAGTATCTTACTATACAGCAGTAAAAAATAGGTGTAGGAATACACACACACACACACACACACACACACACACACGTTGTTAGGTGCCCTCGAGTTGAGTCCAACTCATATCAACCTTGTGTACCCTATGTACAACAAATGAAACACTATCTGACACTGTGTCATGCCCAGCACTACTGTCAGTGCCTCTCTACTATTCATAGAGATTTCAATGGTTGCTTGTTTTTTGAGTGGGATGCCAGGTCCTTCTCCCAGTATAGTACTAGTATTAGTACTAGTATAGTACTAGTATTCCCAGGTAGTCTCTTATCCAAGTACTAAGGAAGAACTAGCCAGCCAGAAATCAGGTGTGTGTGTGTGTGTGTGTGTGTGTGTGTGTGTGTGTGTGTGTGTATTACATCCTGGGTTCTCTGGAAATTGGCTCTTACAAGATTTTGGAGTAAGAAATATATATTAGAGGGAAATGTCTACAAAAGGTGACAAAGATTGGAAAGTAAAAAAAGTTGAAATTACATGGACCCAACCTTACGAAACCTAAATCATGCTAGCAGGGAATTCTGAAGCAAGTGTTGCTTGGAAAAGGCTTGGCCTTTTCCTTCAAAGCCTTGACCTTTAGATACCAATTCCAGTGATTGATTTGTAATCAGACCTGCCAGTAATTGTGCTTCCTGGTGGACAAAATTGCTTTCTAGGAATATGAACTGTCAACACAATTTATCTCAAAATTAAAGAAAAATGAAAATGTTTGGAGATTGAGATCCTTTCTGGAGTGTCACTTGGTGTAGTTGCTCATCATGCTGGCAGATGTTCAGATATTCTGTTATATACAACTGGTTTCAATGGTCATCTGAAAAATCTCTGTCTAAGACCACATTAGTGAATTAAAGTAGTAAAAATCTCATCATAAAATTTAAATATTTGACTAATCAGAGCCAAAGAGAAAAATGACTATTTTGTTATTTTCTGATTCATAAAGGTTAACAGATTCAGAGGGAGAAAGAATCTTTAAATAATGAAAAAATATAATTCCATATATTGAGAATTTAGGCTGGACATTAGATATCAAGTCAGGTAATGTCAAACTATGTAAAGAAAAAGTGATGCATTTAATAGCATAATTTATAGCTTATTTAATAGAATATTACACTTCATGTTGATACATCTTTGGGGACATGTGATTTATCCTTGCTGAAATTTTGGATTTACATTGTGAATGAGATAATGTTTAGAAATTTATTTTTGGCAAACATAATTATATGTTACTGTGAGTTTCCCTTATCCTCTCTTGAGGAATGAAAGATTCATTTCTGCAGTATTGGTTGCTAAGGACAAAAAGTACTTCTTGCTCAAAACATTGTCCTCTGTTAAAGCAACCTCACTAAAGCATGACATCAGAGGTCTACCATGTGAAGCTATAAAGGCTCCATTCCCTAGAGTCAATTGAATGATTATAAAAGGGCTTCAGTTGCTAGTTTCCCTGGGTAGTTGGCTGAGACTATTTGCAAATCCATGAAAGTTCCACTGATTCTGGTTTCTATCCTGTTTCCTTCATACCTTCATAGAAACTGCTTCTACAAGAACCTCCAATAAACTTCCTGAATTCAAATATCTTTCTATGAGTCTGGGAACCTGGCCTTGGACACAGAGTAAAAGAATCGACCTGCTAAAAATGAAATCAAGAAATAGTGTCAGTATCTATAATAGCATGCTTTCTATAAAACCTAGTTTAATTTGTTTGAGTGAGAAGGCACATAGTCCTAGAAAATATTGCTTATCTTCATATTTCAATTACTTTAGTATAATGGTTGAAGGTAGAGAGACCTGGGTGCGGATGTCAGTTACACAGCTCAGTTGACCTGAACCTATACACTGGAACCTTGTAAGAATTTGATGGCACTAGAAATGTATGTATAACTCTAGCATAAACCTGTCATATAAAATAGCAATGACTGTATTGGCTACAAATACTCTTATTAATAATTCAAACACAAAACAACAAATTATGCACACATAAAATATTATATTAGTGGCCAGAGAATCATCTATAGTTACATTAACTAGTCATATATATATATGTATATATATTATACATACATATATGTATATATATCATAAATACATATATGTATATATATGTATATATGATATATGTCTGAGGACTGAATAGCCTTTATTCAAAGTTCAACTTTCCAGTTTTGAAATTTTTCATTTTAATTTGAAAACACTATACTATTGGGAATAAAAAACATGCACCTAATTGTACTCGTGAGGAATCTGTACATGAACCAGGAGGCAGTTGTTTGAATAGAACAAGGAAAAGCTGCCTGGTTTAAAGTTGAGAAAGGTGTACATTAGGGCTGTATACTTTCACCCTATCTCTTCAATTTATATGCTGAGCAAATAATCTGAGAAGCTGGGCTATATGAGGAAAAACGTGGCATCAGGATTGGAGGAAGAAACTTTAACAACCTGCGTTATGCAGACAACACAACTCTGCTTGCTGAAAGTGAAGAGGATTTAAAACATTTACTGATGAAGATCAAAGATCACAGACTTCAGAATGGGTTGTGACTAAACATCAACAAAACAAAAATCCTTACAATTGGGTCAGCACGCAACTTCACAATAAATGGAGGAAAGATTGAGGTTGTCCAATGTCTTGCTTTGCTTGGCTCTATAATCAACACCAATGGAAGCAGCAGTCAAGAAATCAAAAGACACATTGCTTTGGGAAAATGTGTGGCAAAAGATCTCTTTAAAGTATTGAAAAATAAAGATATCACATTCAAGATGCAGGTGCACCTGACTCATGCCATGGTATTTTCAGTAGCATCATATGGTTGTGAAATCTGGACACTGAACAAGGGAAACAGGAGAAGAATTCATGCTTTTGAATTATGGTGCTGGAAATGATTATTGAATATACCATGGACTGCCAAAAGAACCAACAGATCTGTATTAGTAGAAATGAAACCAGAGCGTTCCTTGGAAGTAAGGATGGCTAGACTGTGTCCTACATATTTTGGACATGCAGTCAGAAGGGACAAATCCCTGGAGAATGACATCATGTTTGGGAGAGTGGCAGGTCAATGCAAAAGAGGAAAGCCCTCCACCAGATGGATTAACACAGTGTCTACAACAATGAATTTATAAATAAATAGGATCCTGTGTCTGTCACAGAATCCAGGAGTGTTTTGTTCTGCTGTACATAAGGTTGCTGAGTAAAACTCAAAGGTACCTAACAACAACAGCAAACCTTGTCTTCTCCTAGGCATATGCCTTAATTACAGTCTGCACCTTTGTAGCAGTCTGTTACAATAATATTAGACTTTATTTCAAAATGTGATGCCTAAAGTATTATGCTCGACAATCTTACCTGAAAAACTTTTTTTGATTTGGATTACAGAATTAAGGAATGTATATTTGGTAGACTGTCATTTTCCCTCTAACTCAAAAGTGTACTATCTGAGCTAAAATCTATGGATTGCAAAAATTTCATCTTAAGAAGAAAATTAAGTAAAGGAGCATAATTAATGGGACAACAGCAAGGGAAGCTTTAATAAAATGAAGGGTTTTATTCATGTTTCTTTAATAGTACCAACAGGATGCTATTAAAATAGGAAGATTAGACTTTATTTCAATTAAGTTACCACATAATTCAGGAAATATATCCCTGTTATATTTATTATACCAAATTAAGATATAGTAAATAAAGCAACAGTGCCATTTTCTCAGCCATCAGCACTAATACCAAGAAAACAAAATTAGCCATTTATTGAGATCATTTTCCTTTTGCTTTATTTCCCTAGTATTCACCTAGAACTTGTGGTATTATCATGGAATTTGTGAAAGTGAGTTTTTTTCACGATTGCCTGAGCTGATGGAGGAGAATGACAGATTGATCCAGTCTACTGACTCATTAGTATAGCAAAATGGCCATCAAAACATAAATTTAAACCTTTCAGAGAAAAGTTTCCAAATAGCTTTGGATCAAGCAAGGAAATTAATAACTTCAGAGTATTTTATCATTTTGTTGTTGTTGATGATATTTTGTTCGATTTTTTTCTAAAAATTAATATGTCCTAAACATGTTTTTGTTTACTTTTATTCTTTCTAGCTTCAATAGTCAAATTATGAAAATATGAACATGATCCTGGAAAGACAACACGTTTATCTCTTTATTTCCACCTCTTTGAAAGTATTTGATATTTATTTTTTTTTCTTTGAAAAAGTGGGAGGAGGCAGTGATTAGTGAAAAAAGATCAAGTGTTATATTATTTACCATGTACTCTTAGTTTAAATTTTTTATTGGTGTTAAAGTTGAATATTATTAACAGGGACTTTTTAGTTTATTGCAATATATATTATTTTCTATATCATAATCTCTATTGTACAACTCTAATTTAATCTTAAAGCTACTTCCATTTACATTAGGATTTAAGAATCATGCTAGACACTATGGCACACATCTGTAATCCCAGGGACTCAGGAGTCTGAGGCAGGAGGTTTGCAATTTTGAAGCGAGAGGTCACCTGTGCAACATAGTGTGGTCTTGTATGAAGAACAAAAAATAAATGAAAAGGGGAATGAGGGTGCAGCTCATTGGCAAAGCAAATACCTCGCAGGTGCAAAGCTCTGGGTTCAAACCCTCAGTACTTTGAAAAAAAAATCTTAGCATCTGGTGCTCCTCACTTTTATTCAAATTCAATGTTATTCAAGCAATTTGTTTAGCTTTCTACTATTCCATTTTTCTTTAAATGTAATACAAATACCATTTAAGCAATCATGTTCATTCCATCATTTTAATGACAATAATTAAATACTACAAAGTAATGTAAGTATGTGTGTTCCTTTTTGCCAAATGAAGGCTGACAAATATCACAGCTTTTAAAAAAATGTATGTATCATGATTTTGAATTAAAAAAATGTAGTTTAAAAGAAGCAAATGTAGGTGAAAGTTTGTCTTATATAAAATATGTTACATCTGCTGTAGTGATTTTATGAATTGATTGCCAGATTCAGCAAAACAGCATTCATTCCATCAATACATTTTAAATTTTATATTCTATATCATTTGTGCTGATTTTGTACCACTCTAAGTCTAAATTTTCTGCAGTGTTTATATTTTCATGCATATAAATATGGTAAGAATATATGATTTAAGAGCACATAAGCAAACAAAATTTTACTAACCATTTAAATATGTTCATCTATTACTCAATTCATTATTGAATTTTAAACTGCCAGTGTTAATTTATGGGCACTGATTACTTCTAGCCAAAAGGACATTAAACTGCTAAAATCATGGGAACAAGTGTGCTGTAGGTTGAATCTTGAAAACTCCAAGAAGCCTATATGTTAAATATTCGGTCCCCAGGATGGCTCTATGGGAAGGTAATAGGACGTTAAAGAACTGATGCCTAATAGTGACTTTTGGGTCATTTGAAGCATTCCCTTGAAGGGAATTGTGAGATCTTGACTTTCTCTCCATTCTTTTTTGCTTCCTCGCCAGAAAGTGAGTGGTTTTTCACCGTTATGCATTTCCTCCTTGATGTTTTGCCTTGCCAGACCCAAAGTCAACAAGGGCCATTCACTTTTGTACTGGAACTTCCAAATTTGTGAGTCAAAATAACCGTTTTCTCTTTATAAATTATCTCTGGTATTTTGTTATAGTGATGGAAAATTCACTAACAAAGAAAGTTGGTACCAGGACTGAGGTCATTACTGTGATTATACCTGATGATATGGAGAAGCCTTTGAAATTGTTTTACAGGAGTTTATAAAAGTTTGGAAGAAAAAGCTCAAGAAATTCTAGAACTATGTATGTAGAGCTTAATGGAAGAACTATATGGGGACTCTCTGAACAGCAGAATGCTGATAAGAATTCTGTCACCTATCTATGTATGTATCAATCTGTCTATCACAAAGGCTGTACTGATGATATTTCAGATGGCAATGAAGTTTGTATCAGGGATTAGAAGGGAGGCTATCCTTACACTGTGGAAAGAATTTGAATATATTTTATCAATGCCTTGATAATTTGCAGGGGACTGAGTTTAAGGGTAATGGACTAGTTCACTTAATGGAAGAGATATCAAGTCAGCAAACCATTCATGTTGTGGCATTTGTATTACTGGCTATTTTTAGCCTAATTTACAGTGAAAATCAGAATCAAAGAGGAGTACATCAGAAAGATTTGAAAATTTTGCACTATGGCCAAAAAAGGGCTGTGTGTAAAAATATTGCTGTTGATAGCATGGTTGCTAGCATCAATAGGAAGCAATCAACTGCTTTGCACCAATATAGTAGGAAAGCTGGCTGAGGATGTCTCAGAAATCAGCATGGGTGGTATCATAGGCTCAGAGATTTAGAAATACAAACTTGTTTCAAAGACTTTGCATACATGTATATGATCACCTAGGGAATTATTTTCACATGCCCAAGTGGCAAGATACTCTGAGATCACTTCAGCCATGACCCAAGTTGGTCCACGTAGGGCTTCTTCAGCTCCAGACCCTAGTGTCATCCATATAAAGTTCGTTTTCCAGGCATGCCGAATGGAAAATATGTGAGATCATGAAGGCTTCTGTCAAGATATTCAAGGAACATCTTAGAGGTCAGGCACCGAGTGTCAGGATCAATCTCTGAAAGCAGCACCCAATAGAATGATACAGGAAGCTGAGGGAGTGAAGTAAAGGTGTAATGGAGATAGCAAGAAAACAGGTTGCAATCAACATCCCCTATCCAGCAAGGAGAGCTATAGGTAGCCATCAGAGCCAGCCATAGAAAATGGTCATGAGGGCTACAGCTGGTAAATTAATTGGAGTGGGGCTTCCCAAGCCCGTTGGGGCTCACATCCTATCTACCACATGTGCGTGAGATGCTAGACATGAACTTTACTATTTAATGTTTGCCTCACTGAGTTTCAGGCTTGCATTGATCAAATCTCTCCTGTCCACACTCCTTTTCCTTCCTCTCAATACAGAAAGTATACTCTATGTCTGTCTGACTATTTTATCTTTGAAGTAGGTGAGTTTCTTTTTAATTTCATAGGCTCCATAGCTGAGTTTGTCTTGAGTTACAGAGTAGGTTTGAATTTGTACTTTTCAGCAACAGTGAAACAGTTAACAGTTTTCAGATGATTGGGGATGGGCATACTGCATTTTGCACTGTGAGATGGATACAGTGCTTGGAGGCCAGGGATGGAGTGCTATAGCTTGGGTCTAGAAAGTCTTCTAAAAGCCAATGGTTAAAGCCCGGCCCCCAAGGTAGTGCTACTATCAGGTGGTGGTACTACTAAAAGTTAAGGCCTACCAGGAGACCTTTAGGTCATTGGGAACAAAGCCATGAAGGGGACTGTGGACTGCCAGTCTCTTCCTCTTTCTTGTTTTCTTTCTGGTGAAGAGCTGGATGGATTTGCTCCAGCGTGCACTTCCAACATTTTCTACTGCTTTGCCACAGCAACAAAGTCAAAAGAGGCCACTCAATCACTGATAATGCCCCCAAAACTATGAAAAAATAATCTTTTCATTCATAATTTATTACTCAGATACTTTGTTATAATGATGGAAAGCTAACTAAGACAGAATGTTACCAGCTTTCTTTACTCATGGCAGTAGGAATGAGTAAAAACAAATGATAGAGAGAGAGAACATTGGGAAGGCCTATGCTGTAATATTATGACAAGATCAGAGTATGGACAGAGGAAATTTTTGTTTGTTCGATAACTTTCTAATTCCTTGCTTCCTATCTCAACAGAGAAGAAATTTTATTGAAATCTTCTATTAGATTTTATTTTCAAAACTAGTCATTTATTACAAAAACTCCTATAAGGCAAAAGATATACTTGAAAGTTGAATATAACACCTCTCTCTTTGTAGCAATTATACCACTGGGTATTGTGAGAGAAAATTTACATAAACAGGGCTTTTCAGTCATTTCTGCACTTTAAAAGATAACTGGATGAAATAAACTTTTTAGATTAAAATATTATTTGGCATGATTTTTTAACTCTTCTAAATCTTCATTTCATTGAATGAAAATTCAAAGCCACTAGCAGAACCACCCCACTGCTCTCAAGATGTTTTTCTGTTTCATAAGTGAAATGTGTCTGTCAGCTTGTCATGCTGTGGGGGCTTGTGTGTTGCTATGATGCTGAAAGCTATGCTACCAGCATCTCAGATATCAACAGGGCCACCTGTGGTGAAGAGGTCTCAGCTGAGTTTCCCAACTAAGATAGACTAGGGAGAAGACCCTGGTAGTCCACTCTGGAAACATTAGTTATTGAAAACCCTATGAATAGCAGAGAGGCATTGTCAAATGTAGTGCCAGAAAATGAGCCTCCCGGACTGGAAGGCTCTCGGGGAATCACTGGGGAAGAGTTGCCTCCTTAAAGTAGAGTTGATCTTAATGATAAGAATGTACTAAAGCCCTGGGACCTCCATTTGCTGATGTGACACAACTCAAAATGAGAAGAAATATAGTGGCTGCAACATTGGGTTCTAACATAAAAAGATCACGTACATGGCACAGTGTCCAGTTTGGTTTTGCTCTGCTGTACATAGGGTCATTATGAGTTAGATCCTACTCAATGACTCATGATAACAAGTGAAAGATACATAACTTATGCTTTTCTTTTAACACTGTATTTCATTTACTTTTTAAATTTTTTGATTGCATATGACACCTACACATTGTGTTTATATATGTGCTTATTAATACAAAAAATAACAATAGAGTATCTAAAGAGCTTATTAAAACTTAGAAGATGAATGTTTAAGAATATTTTACCCCATTTAAGGACATTTATGGTGAAATTCCAAGTAATATTTAAGACATTTATGGAAAAACATAAAGTATTTACTTAGGCTTGCATCATTCTACTAGTGCTTCTATTAAAAAGTACCACAGACTTGATAATTTAAACAGAATAAATTAATTTCTCCTCATTCCGAAGAGAAATTCTGAGGCCCCAGGTCAAACTGCTGGTGGGTAAGTTTTTCTTGAAGCCTTTCTCCATGAAATGAAGACTATTGTAGTCTCAATTTCTTCCCCTGGCATTTTCTATGTACCTGGTATCTCTTCGTCTGTTTATAAAGATATCAGTCATGATGGATTAGGGTCTTACCCTTCTGCTTTCATTTCATCTTAATTATCTCTTTGAAGTTTCCATCTCCAAATGGTTATCTTGGGAGTAAGGGCTTCAACACATGAATTTTTGAATGATAGAATTCAGTGTATAATTATATTCCTTTACAATTAATATAACTAAACTAAATGGGTAGGAAACACTGAAATAATATTTTCCATCATATAAAAATGTATCTTCTTCTATGGAGGATGTGGGCAACATAGACAAGATGCTGAGCGATTCTGTTTTCTTAATATAGAGACAGGAAGATTCTGTTTCTCAGCTTCTTGGCAATAGGCAAAATCTGTCAATGACCATTGACAGAATAGAAGTTTATCACTGTGTTCTAGGCCTGGAAATCTTCCTTTGTTTCTCCTTTGTTTTTAGGCTGGTCAAGGCAGTGGGTTTGGTACATGGCATTAAAACATCTGGGAAAATAGAGATGTCACAAAAACAAAGACACCAGGTCCCTGAGTCTCCGTAAGAAAGGGCTTGACAATTCCATATTTGACTGGGGATATAATGTGACACTTTATTTATATGAATCACTGAAAATTTGTGTTGTTATTTCACTTAATTTTAATCATCTAATGTAATGGAGATGTCTATAGCCATACTATCCTGACATCTGATCTCTTCAGACCTCAGAAGCTAAGCAGGGTCAGGACTGGTTAGTACTTTCATAGGAAACCACCTGGGAATGTCAGGTGCTATAGGCTTGAAAGAAGGACTTGAAAGCCCACTCCTGAATCAATCAGCCATCGAAATCCCTATGAATAGCAGAGAATCACTGACATAGTGCTGGGCATGGCACAGTGTTATGTTTCATTCTGTTGCACATAGGGTCCCTATGAGTTGCACCTGACTCAAGAGCACCTAACAACAAGGAAGTAATAGAGATATGTTTGTGTTGAACTATAGGGCTTCTGCAATTAAAGCTAAAATATAGTAGGTGACATTGGTTTAATAATCAAGAGAGTGGATTCAAAGTAACATTTATCATACTTAGAAAGATAGCAATCCATATAATATGGTGGTAAAACATTGAAAGAATCTCCTATCTCGTTTCACTTCAGCAAGAAATCATATCATCTACAAAATTAATAAATAGATATACAGGAAAAAGAGAATTAAAGTACATAGTGTATTTGGGTTGTTATTGGCTGTTCTTGGCAAGGTATTCTCACACAAATTGAGTTCTAAAAACAATTGATTAGTTTGCAAACAGAAATGAAAGTGAAATTTGTAAATTAAACATTCAAGATATCTACAAATGGAGAATTGTTGACTGATATTTAATCCATCTAAAAAGAATCAAAATATATAATTTTACTCAATATAATGCAATTAAAACATGTATGTTAAGTGTGACTCATGGCAAAGATCATGTTCAGGATATGGCATTTGCATCAATAGGTTACTTCAGGTAGCAGTCATTAGGCTGTGGGAAAAAAAACACAGGGGCTGAAGTTATAGGCTAACAAAAGCCTAAAAGTATAGTTTCTGATTCATGGAAACAAATAGAAGCAGGTAGATTAGATGTCTATCACATTTTGAAAGCTGTATATTTCCAAATGCCTGTAGCCATACCACTGTGGTGTCGGATCCCATCAGATCTTGGTAGCTAAGCAGGATCTGGCCTAGTTATACTTGGATGGGAGATTGCCTGGGAACAGGTGCTGTAGGCTTGTAAGAAGGATTGGGCAACCCAGCCCAAAAAAACAATTCACATTGAAAACCCTATGAATAGCAGAGAAGCACTGACAATAGTGTTTCACCTGTTGGGTGTAGGTTTGCTCTAAGTCAGATACCGACTTGACAGCACCTAAAAACAACAACATATTTCCAAATGAACTAACATTTTAAAATTAAAATCTGTGACTATTTCAAAACTTTAACAACCCTTGTTTCTTGAGCTTCTCAAGATGGTTGGAAGACTGAGAATCCATAGAAAGCAATGATTCCCAAACATGGTAAATAATGAAGAAGAAACCTCTCAATGTAATCAGCTAAGTACTATGGCTATCTAATGTCCCCCAAAACTCCATGTTTTGAAACTTAATCTCTAATTTGATAGTATTAAGATGTGATGCCTTTAGAAGGTAATTAGGTCATGATAGCAGAACCTATATGAACAGGATTAGTGACCTTATCAAAGAGCTTGAGTTGTGAGTTCATTTCCTAAATATGAAGCAATAAGGCACCATCTTGGAAATAGAGATCAGGCCTTCACCAGACATGGAACATGGTATTGCCCTGATTTTGGACTTCAGATTACTGAGAAATATATTTCCATTCTTTATAAATTACCCAGAGTTAAGTACTTTGTTATAGCAGCACAAAGCAAGACAACAGTGAACAGAGGAGAAGAAAATTTCTATTAGAGAGCAATATTAGGAATCTTCTCTCACATCCAGAGTAAGCTCCCTTCTATTTTGCCTTTTTCCAAATGTGTATATTTATTATGAATATCTTATCTTTTCTTAAACACTGTATTAAATTTGGCATGGAAGCATATACTTATCAGAAATAGTTCCTTGTTATTTAACTTTAATGTGCCATTTCTGAGCACACTAATAAAAATCACATATAAAAAAATCCTGGAGTTTGAACAACATATCATGACCTGTTGCTTTTGTTTTTTGGTGCTATTGAGTCAGTATCCTATTCATAGAAATCCTACATAAAACAGGCAAAATACTATTGTCAATGCTTCTCTGCTATTCATAGGGTTTTCAATGGTGGATTGATTTTTGGGAGGAGGTTTCCAGGTCCTTCTATACACTATTGTGTTATACACCACAGTGCTATGGCTACAGGCTATCATGACCTGGTGGGGTTTTATTTCCCTTTTGTTTGTTCCCTTTTGTATGATGTGGGCGGGGGGTAGGGGGTGTATGTGTGCATAAGAGTGAACCAAAAATTAAATTTAAAAATGGCAAAATAATGTAATGCCAAATGTTTAAGATCCCATTGCTTTTTGGTTTATAGTTGTTGTTGTTGTTGTTAGGTGCCCTCAACTCAGTATCTGTCTCAGAGTGACCCTGCGTACAACAGGCAAAACACTATTATCAGTGCTTCTCTGCTGTTCATAGGGTTTTCAATGACAGATTGATTATTAGGAGTGGGTTGCTGGGTCTGTCTCCCAAGCCTACAGCACCTGGTGTTCACAGACAGTCTCCCATGCAAGTACGAACCAGGCCTGACCTTGCTTAGCTTCCAAGATTTTACAGGATTGGATACCCCAGGGCTACAGCTGCAGGCATTTGGCTTGTAGAGGAATACTATGATACTATTTATGGCCTCTCTTGATGTGAGATTGAAACTTTTGACTTTGTTATGGCTAATGGAATGTAATTGGCATTGCTGTATTTCATGTCCATGTCATATGTTGACATGTTATATGAAATCTCTCTTTCTCCTTAATCTTTTGCCAGCTAATGGAGGTACAGAAGGGTATTACAGAACTCTAAGTGAACATATGTTGTTGTTGTTGATAGGTGCCGTCGAGTCGGTATCCAACTCATAGCAACCCTCTGTACAACAGGGGAAACACTATTGTCAGTGCTTCTCTGCTGTTCATAGGGTTTTCAATGGCAGATTGATTTTTGGGAGGGGGTTTCCAGGTCCTTCTCCCAAGCCTACAGCTTCTGATGTTCCCAGGTGGTCTCCCATCCAGGTACTAACCAGGCCCGACCCTGCTTAGCTTCCGAGATCTGACGGGATTGGATGCCACAGGGCTATGGCTGCAGGCAAGTGAACATATAGATGTCATAAAAGGCATCATTGTTGAAAGTTGAAAGAAGAAAGATAATTGTTTCACCAGAGGAGGAGAACTAAACACGATTGTCAGTGCTTCTTTGCTGTTCATAGGGTTTTCAATGGAGGATTGAGTTTTGGGAATGGGTTGCCGGGTCCATCTTCCAAGCCTATAGCACCTGGTGTTCCTTGACAGTCTCCCATCCAAGTACTAACCAGGCCCAACCCTGCTTAGCTTCCGAGATCTGATGGGATTGGACGTCACAGGGCTACAGCTTCAGGCCCTAGTGAATATAGAAATTGCTAATTTTAAAAAAGTTATAGACAATTATTTGAGAAATTATCAGCAATTAATAGTGAAGACTATAAATATGTCTATGTAATACATATATTAAGTTGTAGTTTGCTTTGTCTTTTTGTTGTTGTTGTTGTTGTTGTTATTTTGTTGTTGTTGTTTTTGTTTTTATTTTGGCTCTGAAATAAGGTCTTGTTATGTTGCTCAAGCTGGTCTCAAACTCCACGGTTAAAGTGATCCTCCTGACCCATCTTCCTGAGTAGATGCTAATATAGGCATATGCCACTGCACCCAGAAGCATTACAGATTATTTATTGTTATATACAGAGAAAAAGAAAAAAAGAACTAAATTCTAATTAAAAATTTAATAAATGACTACCCTGACTTGAGGAATTGTTAAAATACATATACAATGTTATATATGCATTGCCTTGATATTATAAAAAACAGTAAAATCAGAGTAGTATTTCTCCTTTTAGTATATATCTGATAAAATTTCTCTTACCTAAAGCAACATAACCATGAAACAGAATTCTAGGCAAAGAATGATCCCTAATCACTTGTTGGTTCTTCCTCAGTATACACCTGAGTTGTGTTATGTAATGTAATTTAAAAAATAATAATCTGCTTTTGCTTCACAATGCTTGTGCTTGTTGGAGCACAATTTCTGAAATGTGAGGAGGTCTAAAGATTTCAGGAGAAGGGGTGTAACACACTGACATGGAAGTAGGGTGGGGAGAGGATATGTAGGGACTTTGGGATCAATTATGAAAGCTCTTGAGGGACATAGAAGATATACTCCTTTCCTTGGCAAATGGTGGCAAAAGCAGTAGATTTCTCTGTGGTATTTATGTTTTGCCTTCCTAGACTAAACTAGCCACTTATTAAAATGCTCTGTATTTTTAATACAAAACAATAAACCTCTTTCTCCCTCTCTCTCCTGCTCTCTTTCTCTTTCTCTCTCTTTTTTTCTCCCCTTCTCATGCAGAGGATCAAACTCAGGGCCTCATAAACCCTAGACAAGTGCTCTGCCACTAAGCTACACTCCAGCCTATGAACTTGTTTCTTTTTCAATTCCAAGGGACACACATAAAACCTTCTGAGGAACATTCTTTTCATCTTCTACTCCCTTGTAGTTGAGAGAGACTGATAGGATTCTCTATCTTGGCTAATAATAAAAAAAGGGAAGAGATAAAAAATTTTCTGAGAACAAATACTGAGCTGTCTTTACTATGTCTAATATGATGGGAACAGAGAAATGTATGACCTGCTTCTGACTCAGCATAGTTTACAAAATATTTGTCTTCATTTTTAGGTGCTCTGGAATCAGCTCCAACTATTAGTGACCCTATGTGCAACAGAACAAAATACTACCCAATACTATGCCATGCACAGGATCTTTTTATGTTTGAGCCCATTGTTGCAGTCTCTATATTTCCTGTTGTTTTATGTTATGCCACATCAGCAAATGGAGGTCCCAGTGGTTTCCTCCATTCCTGGAATTAAGGTTGATTCTACTTTGAGGAGGTAACTCTTCCTCAGTCATTTCTTGAATGTCTTCTAGCCTGAAATGCTCGTATACAGGCATTATCTTTGACAGTGCTTCTCTGCTATTCATAAATTTTGCACTGGCTAATTTTTCTGGTGGACGGGGGTTTAGTTAAGTTGATAAAGTGCTGCTCTGCACTCTCTCAACACTGGAGTTCTATACCCTGCACTGCAAAAACGGGAGAAGTACATGGCAATCCACTCTCAAAGGGATCCTGTAGCAATCAGCCACTGAAAACTCTATGAGGGTCACTATGAGTTGGACTGTATCCAAGATCACACAACAACAGCAATTGTTTCAGGAGTGGGCTGCTGAGTCTTTCTCCATAATCTGTTTTAGTCTGGAAGCACAGTGAAACATATCTACCATGAGTGGTCCTGCTTGTTTCTGAAATGCCAGTGGCATGGCTTTCAGAATCACTGCAACACACAAGTCTCCACAGTATAGCAAGCTCCCAGATATGTGGAGGTTACAAAATATCCAATTTTCTTTATAATTTCTAGATATCTCTTAGTATGGGCTGGTTCTGATAGTGAAGTGAAAGTTAGAAATTTTCAGCTTCATTACTTTAAGATAACCAGAAGAAGTTTGTACTCCAATTCCTTGGTACTTTCTTTGGGAGATGAAGGTACCAATTGCCTATTTCTCCCACTTTTGTAGCTTTATCTGAGTTTCTAAGAGGAAAAAAACCTTCCATTCATCTTCTTGTTTAACACTCTTGACCTCTAACAGGACTGATGATTAAGTCTACAACTATTTAAAAGATTAGATATCACCTCTAGGGTTTTGCTTTCATGACATTTCTGGTTTTGTTGGTATTGTGTTGTTTTGTTTTTCATTTGATTTTATGCTGATGGTTTGCTTTGCTATTCCTTTAGATGTAGTACCATGAAAGGATGTCTGATTGATTAGTGTGTATATTCTCCCAATTAACAGAGTAGAAGTTAATTAACTCTTTTACTCCTTAGTAGCAAAAATTATATTTATAACCAGATGAAATGGGTACATTCCTGTAATCCAAGTGACTTGGGTGGTGGAGGCAGGAGGATCACAAGTTCAAGACCAGAAGCAACCTGTGTAACTTATTGAGATCCTGAGGTGTATGCAAACAAAAAATAAAAATGGTAAAATGTTGCTGTGAGAACAGAAATAATTTTGTGCAGTTTCAGCCCAATAGTACAAATTTTCAGAAGACTACTCTATTTAACAGGAATTATTTTATTATGATGGCCCTTTACCCCACATCACCAGGCATGGAGCCTACCTAAACATTGTGATCAATTAATGTCTAGCAAATGCATGAATGAATAAGTGATTCAGTTATGTTTTATATGAATCAACGGTATGATATTGGAGAAAATCAGCTTAATAGCCTGACAGTAATTTTGTCAGATAATATTAGAGATAAAAAGTGTGTTTCATAGAAGAATGTCTCTGGCTCTGCTTCTTCTAAGACATAAAATAGGATGTGACTCTCGGAATTATGTTCATTCCAGACTATAGGAATGTCTTGAACACTCAGAGTATGTGTTGAAAAAAATATAAATTTCATCATAAATTAAAAGATAAGTAAACACTATAACATTCCTTTAATTTGTGTTTTTATTTTATATAAGCTAAAGCATGCAGATATTATTGTTACATTAATAATGAAAAGGTAAAAGTACTGTTTTAAAGTACTTCAAGTGTTTTTCCTTTTCTGTTTTATACTTTTATTGATGTTGTTGTTGTTGGGTGCCATTGATTCAAGTCCCACTCATAGTGACCATATGTACAAAAGAAGAAAACACTTCCCGACACTGTGTCATGCCTGGCATTATTGTCAGTGCTTCTCTGCTATTCATAGGGTTTTGGATGAGTGATTATTTTGGGATTGTTTCAGGAGTGGGCTGCCATGTCGTTCTCCCATTTTTGCTGTGCTGCAGATTAAACCCAGGACCTCAGAGAGCACAGAATTGCACTTTACCAACTAAACTAAACCCCTATAGGTTTATATGCTAAAAACTTATAAAAACCTATAGTTTTATTAGGAACCTATAGTTTTATTAGCCTATATTAATTGTGGGCTGGGGTTTAGCTCAATTGGAAGAGTATTGTTTTGTGCTCTTGAGGCCCAGGTTGGATCTCCAGAACAGCAAACACAAGAGAAAGGCCTGGCATTCCACTGCTGAAGCAATTCCAAAACAATCAGCCCTTGAAAACCCTATAAATAGCAGAGAAGTATTCATATAGTTCCAGGCATGGCACAGTGTTGGGGAGTGTTTCATTCTGTTGTACATAGGGTCACTATGAGTCAGACCTGACTCTAAAATGCCTAACAACAACATTATTAATTGTAAAAAATAATGGGTTTCATTTGTTACATTTCATACACGCATATAATATACTTTAATCATACTCGCTTTCTATAACCTTCTCTTATCGCCCTTCTCTGTCCCTCTGGTTCCCTTCCCCTTCCCAAGTAGTCACCTTTCTACTTTCATGTCTTCTTCTGTTTTTTAAATCTAGATTCCACATTCCAATGCTTTTTCAGTATAAAGAAAAGTAGTCATTTTAAATGGAATAAACTATTTTTATAATTGGCCCCCTAGTGATATTTGTTACATCCAACAAAGTTGTCATTTGGGATTCTTAAAATTCACCTACCTACCAGCTGATCCTAAAGAAAAGTCATTCAAATCTATTACAAGAACATGAATATGTCAAAAGCATCAACTATTTTTACCTACATATAGCATTCCAGTGATCATTTAATTCAATATTACAGTTTCTCAGAAGACTGAACATTATAAGGATGTGGAGTAGGAGTTAGCAATCATTTTACCTTTATTAAAAGATCTTTCGATTTCAAGTCCACCAAACCAGAATATGAATGCTCAAATGGCAAATTCATCAGGTTATCTAATTTAAAATCCCAAATTGTGACTGATTTTATTTTAACTGAAATCTGTTTTGTCAATCCTTAAAGATATGAGTATAAAAGACTTATAATCTTATAATACTTGCAGTTTTGATTGTTTTTAGGTATCTGTATTTCACTGTTCTGGTTACCTGGGAAGCAACCATGTGAAAGAGCCAGACTCTTATAATCTAAGACCTAGTTCATTGTCTTATGCTTGTTTTTTATTTTCTAATACAGTTGCCAATTAGTAGAGTGTTTCAAAATTCACATCAGAAATGATTTAGCTAGTTTTGTGATGCTGGTATGCTCTGGCTTTTCATAGGTGTCTTATAGTTGTGATATATTTAGCTTCTTTTTAAATGGCATTACTGCTTATTGATTTGCTTCAAAGAAGGGTTTCTTATTCAGGAGTATGGTTTATTATGTTGCTGATGCATCATATTTAACCAGCTATGAAAATTAACTGCAGTGCATGCTCAGCAGCTAATTTTCAAGCTCAGAGCTTTGGGGAGGGGTACACTAGTCACCCATATATTTAAAAGGCAAGAAGATTTAGCCAGTTTATTGCTGACCTTTCATGCCATTTTGCAAATGTTTTTATGATGCTATTAAACTAGTTTGTAAATAGTGAATTTAATGCTGAAATTCTGTTGGTTGCACCTTCTTGGGAGAGAAAAATGCATTCCTGAGTGGAGAGCTGATACTAACAAAATCCCATACATGGATTGTCACTTTTTAGATGTTGCAGAATCAGGAGAAAGTTTGTTAACCACAAATATGTGTGAGTGTTTAGAGGTAACAGATGTCCCTTGAATTGAATGTACTCATCTCTAAAATGTGGAAATGTGGAATGCTTCACGTGAAATGTGTATCTCTCTCTAAAATCACTTTCCTATTTACTTGTGCTTACATTTCTGTTTATTATCTTCACCATACCTATTTTTACAATTAATTAATTACCCAAAGTGATAACCAAGAATTGGTCTAACACAGAGTTCAATTGTGGTTCTAGACTTGCTGAGTTCGATAATATATGTAACAAGCTACATTATTTGTACACTGTGATATGGTTTGCTTTTTCAGTTGCATCTACACAAAAGTTGATAACAAGACCTGAAAATAATTTACAAAAGATAGCCTTAGAACATGGAAGTAACAATAATTAAGTAATCCTGGTATAAGAGTTGTCATATCCTCCCTTTTCATCTTTGGAGACACTGGTGTTCAAAATTGGACCTTCTTCTCTGGTTCCTGATCTCATTACTAATAGTAAATTGCTAAAAAAAACCTGGAGAAATGATAAATTAACATAATAAAGGAAACATGATGGGAGTATATTCTTCCATTGTTAATATTATCTATTTCCTTTTTTTATGCTTATGAATTTTCATCAAATGGAAGTTTTAGACCAAATGTTAGAGCTCTAATCAAATGGGTTATTTTACTGTATCTTTTGGGAGACTCTTTAATATGGATTTGGATGAATATTTTTATTCATATCTTCAGATAAGCTGGCTGGAGTTTAACTCAGTTGACAGAATGCTGCTTTGTGGTGTTTGAGACCTTCTGTTCCATCCCCAGCACTGCAAAATGAGAGAAAGACTTGACAATCCACTCTTGAAGCAATCCTGAAACAACCAACCATTGAAAACTTAATGAGGATCACTATGAGTTGGACACAACTCCATAGCATCTAACAACAACAACATCTTCATGTTGATTTTAATTTTCATTAATTAGTGGATACCTTGAAATATCTTTATCTGACAACTTGATTGTATTGTTTAATTAGCATTATATTTATTATTTAGTCTAAATATTACATCCAATCAATGTTGGACATTTTTAAAATGTGCATGTAGAAGTGTGACAATTAATTAGAAAATACTTTGTTTCACTTACACAATAAACTGTCTCTGACAATGGTATAACATATACTTAGTGTGTTAACTGCAAGCTGCTTTTAAAATTAGCAAGTATGGCTTGCTTGAATACATTTCAATGCTGCTTGCATAAAAGAATGAATAATGAGGATATTGTGTTAGTGTTGTTTATTTTTCATAAGCAAATTATAAGTGCCCTATGTCCCATAGATTTGAAATTAATTGGCATGTTTAATCATCTATATATTTTTTAGTTCCATGTGTGCTTGAGAGACTAATGAGGTTAAAAACCATTACAATGAATAGCACTGCCCCTTAATAAATTAAAATAAATGAGAATACATGATAATTAACCAGAAATATATAATTGAATATCATCAAACTTAATTTCATAAAAAAACATAATAGAATATTAGATTCATGACAGATATTTTATAAATATTTGTGATTTTAATTGCAAACTTGATAGCAACAAGAGTCTAGTGTAATAAAATAGTTTTACCTTTATGGATATCTAATACATAAATGATAATAAATAAAAGGTATTTATTTGTTCTTTGTTGAAAAGATACTGGTTGTTTTCTCTTGCTAAAAATTTCACACTCTTCTGCTAAGAGATGCTGATACATAGCACAGCTTGAATAATGACAAAATGAGTTTTCCTTTAAAATTATAAACATAAGTGAAAAAACAATGACTCCTACAGAGTGATCATTTACCTTTAAAAAGACAATTCAAATAATAATTTGTATAAAGCCTTGGATGAGGTATGTCTAAGCCCATAGTCAAGTGGCTAGGAGGAATGTTCTGCATGCCAAGAAGACAAAGACAAGTGTGTAAAATAAAATAATGGGACAAAATTTCTTTCTAAGAGTTATTGATTTCAGTGAAATTAATAAATGTTAAGAACTACTATAGAAATAAAATTTGAGAAAGCAGTACTTATGATCTAATCTCTGTATCTTATGGACAACATACACTGAATTCTTTGAGTTGTCAAACTATGAATATATTACTAAAATTTGTATGCAGAGTGCTGTCATACTTCTAGAATCACATAGCAAAGGGAACATAGAACTAACTATCCAGCCTGCAGCTGTACCACTGTGACATCTGTGTACCACTGAAGCTAAGCAAGGTCAGGCCTGGTTAGTACCTGGGTGGGAGACTGCCTGGGACACCAGGTACTGTAGGTTTGGGAGATGGACCCAGAAACCCACTCCTAAAAAACAATCTGCCATTGAAAACCTTATGAATAGCAGAGAAGCACTGACAATAGTGTTTTGTTGTACATAGGATTGCTGACAGCACCTAACAACAACAACATAGCATCAGGAACTTTATAGCTTTGCCTCTCAGTAATATAATTGTTATTTAATATTTGACTCACCCTTTAAGTGTCATTGGAGACCCTATGAATAGCAGAGAAGCACTGACAATAGTGTTTCATCTGTTGTACATAGGGTCATTATGAATCAGATACTGACTCGACAGCACCTAACAACAATCAGACCATAAGAATTTTTTGTGTGTGTGCCAAAAAATATGTATTTTTTAAGCACCAAGACAAAACTCTTGTGGTTCAAAAAAACTAATGGTGGTTTAAGGTGTTTTATTTTTCATTTTCTGTACTTCCTTACAACCACTTTCATAGGCATAGCTCTTCACCATTCATTCTCTCAACTCCTTAAGACTGGTTTATCTAAAGAGATGTTTTATGTTTTGAAACAGTGTGTCCCAAGATAGCTCAGGATGACCTAAGGCTTGCTTTGTTGCCCAGGGTAGTCTCCAACTTGTAATCTTCCTGCATTAGCCTTCTGAATGCTGGGATGACAAGTATGTACCACCACAAAAGGCACAAATAATATTAATTTAAGCAAAGGATGGGGCTGGGATTTGGCTCAATTGGTAGAGCGCTGCGCTGCAGTCTCTGCGGTCCCAAGTTCAATTCCCAGCACAGCAAAAATGGGAGAAGGGCCTGGCAATCCACTCCCAAGGCAATCCCGAAACAGTCAGCCATTGAAAACCCTATGAGGGTCGCTATGAATTGGATGCCAACTCGACAGCACCTAACAACAACAACAATAAGCAAAGGATATAGTCTCTATTCAATTTAATACTTAAAATGAACACAGTTTTGCACATAAATGCAACTGGTTTTTATATGTTAATTTTGTGTCTTTTAACTTTACTGAGTTTATTTACTAATTTTACAAGATTTTTGTGAAAATTAGGCTTTCTTTCATTCTTTTCTTTCTTTCTTCCTCAGTACTGGGAAGTTGAATATAGGTCTGGAGTTCAACTCATTTGGTAGAGTGCTGTTTTGTACTCTGCAAGGACCCAGGTTCAATCCCCAGTGCTGCAAAAAAAAAAAAAAAAAAAGAAAGAAAGAAAGAAAGAAAGAAAGAAAGAAAGAAAGAAAAATAGGGAGAAGGGTGTGACAATTCTGAAACAATCAACCATTGAAAACCTTATGCAGGTCTCTATGATTCAGACCCAACTCACTCAATGCCACCTTACAACAACAACACATGCTATATTAGGGCTTCACCAGTGAGCTGCACCTCCAACTCTTTTAGTAACTGTTTTCAGTGTTTTGTTAAAACATGGAAATAAAATATTAAACAAAAACAATTTCACAGGCAATTGTCTACTGTTGTTGCTTATAGGTACCATCAAGTCAGTATCCAACTCACTCTCCAACATTTTGCCTGCTCAGCACTATTGTCAGTGCTTCTCTGCTATTCATAGGGTTTTCAATGGCTGACTTTTTGGGGAGTGGATTGCCAGGTCCTTATCCCTAGCCTATAGCACCTGCTGTTCCCAAGTGGTCTCCCATTCAAAGACTAAGGAGGCCCAACCCTACTTAGCTTCTGAGATCAGGAGGCATAGGATGCCAGAGTGCTATGGCTGCAGATTTGTCTTCTGTTGGTGATCAGAAAAATGATACTCAAAAATATGGCACAATGGAATATTGAGTAGTTTTAACAACAGGACTTTGGAAGGCCTTAGAAGCTAAGTTTCTCTCTGAGCTCATATCTTCCTATCTCTTCCGGCTCATTCTTCCCTGATGTACTTGTAAGTCAAGCATAGCAGGAGCTGTTCATGAGGTCTATAGGCCCCTTAGGATGGCTATAGAACCTAGACTCCAAAGCTAGTAATAAAAACTAAATTGTCAGTGGAATCTTGCTTCACCTTTCTGTCTTGCAGATGGGCATAAAGAAATTCCCTTACCTAACCTTTTCCAATCATAAATCATAAAATGTTCATTACAGAAGGACCTTGTCTTATATGTGTAAGGAAGAAATGGTACAAAAAAGTAGCCAAGTGATTAATTTCTCCACTCAATCTATTATCATTAGATTATAACCTTTTGTCCCATCACAATTCTTCAATCCTATTTGCAATCTACTCTAAGCATTTAATTAGATGGTTTTCCCAGACATTTCGATCTTCATTTTAAAGTCACCTGCAACATGTACAACTATGATGGAATAAATTTGTTATGCTTTACTTTTGTTAACCTTTTATTATAAGGATGTCACCTGTTACCCTTCTGATGGGTGAGAAATGTGTCACTCTTTTCCACTCCCACATGACCATTTCTTAAAATGTTTCTGTTATGATAAGCAATGTTTTTGGGGTTTTTCTATGCTTAAGATGTATCTACTTCAGATTTTTTCGCAAAGATTTAAGTCCAGCAAAAAATCTAGGAAGAATGCTCCCAAACAGATATTGCAGAAAGTGAATTTTGTCTTAGAGCATAAAATATCAAAGAAAGGAAAACAAATGAAAGAGTAAAAGTAACTTAACTGATACTCAACAAGTATTTTTTTCAAAACTGACATTATATTTACACACAAGAGATTGTCAAATAATCAAATCTGTGTCTTATGACTAAAATCATCTTTCCATAATATCACTTTGTTATTTGGCAACTATTAAAGGAGCAATTTAGCAGTCATGTCCATATATCCTCTTCATTCTGGCTCTTACACTGTCTGTTTTTATTATAAAGTAGCTATATTTCTATGAAACTTTTGCTGTGGCTGTTATGGATAGAATTTAATAGTATTAAAGCTTATTGGAGGCCATTGTTCTAGACTAGCCTCATGCACCAGGCTCTAACAGGCCCTACAAACTAAAATGGAATCACTGGTGCTAAGCACCAACTAATCAAACTGAACTTTGAAAAAGTCCAATTTTCCTAAAATGCAAGAGATTCCAGTCAGCCCGGGTCAGTATAATCAGGAAGTTCCCACTGATTTAACCCTATAACTTTGAGATGATCAATTCACTTTTTATTCTATTTCACTTTCTTCAAGCCTTTTCAATTTCTAAAGCCAATCTCTTCTGCTTAGCTCATTAAAATACTAATTCTATTTTAGAGTGAGATGTTACTTGATTCTAAAATTTCAAATACAAGACAAGTATATCTTCAAACTAAATCAGATTTAAATTTATATTTTAACAATGGATTTTACATACAGATATATTTTAGATAAGTATATGCTGAATACATATAGGTATTCATGAAATAAATATATCTTATATGATGTTTTTAAAAGGATTTGTGCTACATAAAGTAAATATATTTTGAAAACATGACTTAAATCACTTTTCATTCACTTTTTGTAGAAGTGTAATTCCAGCTCCATCTTGTGGTTTATAATTTGTTTTCTAAAATGACACATTATTTTGATTACATTTTATTTCTATTGCTGTATCTTTTCATTTATTGAATGACTATTTAATAGTAACTGTAATCGTGTATATGTAAGTTCCATACTTTTACTAATATGCCAAATATACTTTTATATTTAACATCTCATGGTATTTATTACTTTTAATTTTTACACTTATTTTATGTATGCAAACAAAAGAAAGGAAATACTTGTGTTGTACCAACCTATAAAATAAGCCTCCTTGTGATATGATCCAAATTGCCCAGTTAAAATTTTATAAAAATTTATAACTTTAAAATGTCCAAGGTCAGATAATATTGCCATTTAAAAACATCCTGTCTTGCTTTCTAAATCTCAATACTTACGTATTTTTGATAAACACTCTTGCATTTTAGAAACACTGATTTTTGTACATTGCAATGCAATAAAGTTTATTTGACATAGCTGTATGTTGATGGTTAGTTATTCCCTACTGTATGAATCTTCAAGCAATTTTCAAATAGTATTCATAAAGTGCCTATTATAGTACAAAATTCAAATATGAAAATATGAATTGAACACTTTTGGATATAAATTTAATGAACAGTTAAATTTATACCAAGTTCAAACAATGTGATTTTAGGACACAAGTTGTTGTTAGGTGCCACCCAGTTGGAGACCAAAAGTTCTTGTTGGTGGTGTTCGGTGCCATTGAGTCTGGTCCAACTCATAGTGACCCTATGTGCAGCCGAACAAAATATTCCCCAATTCTGTGCCAGGCACAGGATCTTATTTATGTTTAAACTCATTGTTGCAGACACTGTGTCAAGCCATCTAGTGGAGGGTTTTCCTTTTTTTCATTGACCTGCCACTGTCCCAAACATGATGTCCTTCTCCAGGAATTGATCCCTACTGGCTACATGTCCAAAATACATAAGACACAGTTTCGCCATCCTTGCTTACAAGGAGCACTCTGGTTGCACTTCTAGGACAGATCTCTTGGTTCTTTTGGCAGTCAATGGTATATTCAATATTCTTCTCCTGTACCATAATTTCAAAGCATCAATTCTTCTCCTGTCTCCTTTATTTGATGTCCAGCTTTCACACCCATATGATGGGACTGAAAATATGATAGTATGAGTCAGGCACACTTTCATCTTCAATGTGACATCTTTGCTTTTCAACACTTTAAAGAGATCTTTTGCCACAGCTTTTCCCAAAGCAATGTATCTCTTATTGATTGCTGCCACCACAGGTGTTGATTGTAGAACCAAGTAAAGCAAAATCATTGACAACCTCAATCTTTTCTCCATCTATTGTAAAGTTACATACTGACCCAATATTTTTTTTTTCTGTTCTGGGGTTTGAACCCAGGGCCTACCACTTGCATGCTTTGCAAGGTCTGTACCACTGAGCTGCACCCTCAGCCCATTTTTTAATTTTTTGAGACAGGATCCTTCTAAATTATGCAGACTGACTCTAGTCTTGAACTTGTGATCCTCCTCTTCTGCCTCCCAAGTTGCTGGAATTAAAGCTAAGTGCCACTGAACCCAGCTGGATTTTTTGTTTTATTGAGGTTGAGTTGCAATCCATACTAAAGGCTATATTTCTTGATCTTCATCAGTAAATATTTCAAATCTTCTTCACTTTCAGCAAGGAGAGTGGTGTTATCTGCATAATGTAGGTTGTTAAAGTCCTCCTTCTAACCTGATGATATCTTATTTGAATTTAAATTTTTTTTACTAATGTAATTCAATGCATTTTCATTAATAAGAACCAATAAGAACCCCAAATCATTCTTGCAGCCATGCTGTTAAATTTGAGATAATAATGTAAAATTTGTATATTTCTATTTAGTTTTAACACTTTATGTAGATTAATATGCAAACAGGCTGTGCCAATAAGAACTAAAAGTAGAATATGGCAGCAAGAATGACTCCAGGACAAATGAAATGACACATACCTAAAATCCCAGTGACTCAAGAGGATAATGCAGGAGGACCCTGAATTGGAGGCTAGAGATAGTCCAACCAATGTAGCATGACTTTGGCTCAAAATTTAAAAACAAACCAGAAAAGGCATTGAAGGTGCAGCTCAGTGGTAGAGCACTTGCCTACTATGTGTTAGGCTGTGGGTTCAAACCTCCAGTACAGAACAAAAAAAAAAAAAAAAAAAAAAAAAAAAAAAAAAAAAAGGAAAAGAAAAAAAGAGAAAAAGAAAAAAGGAAAGAATAAATCCATGATCTGTTGTCTAGTTCTTAATGGAAATAGTTGACATATAGAGTAAAATCAATTTGAGACCTGTTATTTCCTTATCTCTACATTCTTCCTTGTACTATGTGATTTTTTTATATACTGAGAAATATTTAACTATATAATGCTTTGTAGTTGTTCTGTGCTATCAAGTGCATCCAACTAATAGCAACTCTATGTGCAACAGAAAGAAACACTCCCTGATTCTGTGTCAGGCATGTGATCTTTTTTATGTTTAAGCCCATTTTTGTAGACACTGTCAATCTGTGTACTTGAGCGTCTTCCTTTAACCCACTGATGTGTCACTTTCCCAAAAGTGATGTCTTTGTCCAGCAATTGGTACCTCCTGACAACATGTACAAAATACCTCAGACACAGTCTAGACATCCTTGTTTCCAAGGAGCAATCTGATTGCACTTCTTCTATGATGGATCTGTTGTTTCTTTTGACAGTCCATGATATATTCAACATTTGTCTCCAGCATCATAATTCAGAATCAATAATTCTTCTCCTGTTTCCCTTATTCACTGTCCAGCTTTCATAACCATATAATGAGACTGCAAGTATCATGGTATGAGTCAGGCACTCCTTGTCTTCAATGTGACATCTTAACTTTTCAGCACACTAAAGAATTCTTTTGTAATAGCTTTTCACACTGCAATGTGACTTTTGATTTCCTGACTGTTGCTTCCATAGCTGTTGATTGTAGAACCAAGTCAAACAAAATCTTGGACAAGCTCATTGTTTTCTCCATTTATCATAATGCTACATACTGACCCAGGTGTAAGGATTTTTGTTTTCATGATGCTGAGGCACAATCCATACTGAAGTCTATGTTCTTTCATTTTCATCAATACATATTTCATATCCTCTTCACTTTCAGCAAGCAGAGTTGTGACACCTGCATAATGCAGGTTGTTAATGAGTCTTCATCTAATCAAGTTGCCATATTCCTCTTCATAAGTCCAGCTTCTCAGATTATTTTCTTAGCATAGTGATTGCAGAAGTGTGGTGAAATGATACAGCACTGACACATGCTATTCTTGATTGTAAACTAAGCAGCATTTCCTTGTACCTGTTCAAATGACTGCCTTCTGTTCCATGTACAGATTTGTCATGAGTACAATTAAGTGCTCTGGTATTCCCATTATGCACAATTTATCCATAATTCCTTACTATCTACACAGTCAAATACCACTGGAGAGTCAATGTAATATAGATGGGCATCTTTCTGTTATTTCTGCTTTTGGTTAATATCCTTCTGACATCAGCGATGATGTTTCTGGTTCCATGCCCTCTTCTGAATCTGGCTTGATTTTCCCGCAGTTCCTTGTCTATAATAGCTGCAATCACTTCTGAATGATCTTTAGAAAAATTTTACTTGTGTGTGATATTGATATCATTTGATAATTTTCATATCCAGTTGGATCTCCTTTCTTGGGAATAGGCGCAAATGTGGATCTCTTTCCATCAGTTAGCCAGGTAACTATTTTCCAAATCTCTTGGGATAAATAAGTGAGCACATCCATTGCTGCGTCTGTTTATTGAAATATCTCTATTGGTATTCTATCAATTTCTGGAATCTTGTGTTTTACTTTTGCTTCAAGGGAGCTTCCATTCTTCTTTCAGTGCCACTAATTGCTAATTGGGGATGGAATTTAGCTCAGTTGGTAGAGCACTGCGCTGCAGCCTCTGAGGTCCCGAGTTCAATTCCCAGCACCGCAAAAATAGGAGAAGGGCCTGGTAATCCATTCCCAAGGCAATCCCGAAACAGTCAGCCATTGAAAACCCTATGAGGGTCGCTAGGAGTCGGACACCGACTCGACAGCACATAACAACAACAACAGTTGCTGATTATTTGCAGCCTCTTGAAATGGTGAGTTATCCACTAATTCTTTTTGGTATAATAACTATATGTATCCTTTCCATTTTCTTTTGATGTTTCCTGTATTGTTTAATATTTTCCCTGTAGAACCCTTCACTACTGCCATGGGTCCTTAAATTTTTTTTTTTAAATTTCTTAAGCTTGAGAAAAACAGAACGTGTCCTTTCCTTTTGGTTTTCTCTTGTCAACTCTTTGCAGATGTCATTACAATATTTGATGTTGTCCCCCACATGTGTATCACTCTTCTGTAATGCAGGGGTTTGCATATTGCTGTGATGCTAAAAGCTATGTCGTTGGTATTACAGATACCAGCAAGGTCACTTATGAGGACCAGGTTTGAGCTGAGATTCCAGAGAGAGACAGACTAGGGGGAAGGACATGACTAACCTATTCCTGAAACAATTAGCCACAGAAGACCCTATGAATAGCAGAGAAATACTGTTAGATATAGTGTTGGAAAATTATTTCATGTGGCCAGAAGGCACTCAAAAGATGAATGGGGAAGATTTACATTCTCAAAATAGAGTCTATCTTAATCATGGGAATGGAGTAAAGTCCCAAGGACCTCCATTTGCTGGTGTGACATGTCACAAAATGAGAAAGAACAACTATAAATATCCATTAATAATTGGAACATGTAATGCAGGAAGTATGAATCATTTGCATGTGAATAGTCCATTTTTGCTTATGCCAATCTAAATTTTATTTCACTCATTCAAATCCAAAGTCATCTAATTTAAATGAATGCTAAATTTTATCACAGGCACTATTACAGAGGAACTATAAAACTGTACGGTCTTGAATGATCATTAATCTATATTTTCAAAATACTATGTATTCTCAATACTAGATATTAGAATTTACTAATAAAGATATTTATTTTCCTTGATTTTTCATGTTCCAACATTTTATATTAGACTTTTTTCTTGATATTGAATTATAATCCCCTCAAAAATACAATTCACTATATATTCAAACTCTCATATATTTGAGTTCAAATTCACATCTTAAACCAACTGATTGAAAACATTTCATGAAATGTGTCTGTACTGAACATGTATAGCCATTTTTCTTATTATTCCCCATGCAAGACAGTATAATAAGTATTTACACAGTGTTTACAAGGTATTAGTAGATGTAGAAATTATGTATACAGTAGGATGCGTATAGGTTATATGTACATGTGCCATTTATATAAGGGACACGCACATCTACAGATTTTGATATCTACAAGGAGTCTTGTAACCAGTCTCTGGAAGATACTGAGGGATGACTGTGTTTTTAGTCTTGAAAATCATTTATTACATTTTTTCACATGGAAAGAATTATGAAATGAAAAGCAGGTCAGAATGAATCACATTAAGGTGTACATTAAAAATTTCTAATAAAAAATGAATATGCAAAGAAAAAAAGAAAGTATGAATATTTAAAGTTACCATAAGGTATACACAATATTAAAATTATAAAAATGTATTATGCAAGAAATATTTTTGTCTACTCAAAGTTGTGATTTTTGGGTGCCATCAAGTCCTGTCAAAAGTATAGAGACACTTTTTTTTTGATTGGAAATTTTTAATGTACACTTTAATGTGATTCATTCTGACATGCTTTTCATTGTGACATTTCCATATATGCTTTGATGTACATTATTCATATAGGTGCCCCCTTACCCGCTTGTATGCTTCCCCCCCCCCACTCTTCCCATCTAAGTCTTCTCTATCATTTACTTGGTAATATTTTTCCATATGTCCTTGGGTTCCAGTTCTGTTTAAAATAGAAACTTTTCCTGTAGTGAACTTTGTTTTTATCTTGTCAGAACAATTGCATGCATTTTCTAGACCATTTATCTTGACACCATTCTTAGCTTTTTTTTTTTTTCATTTTATTTTGATCCGACCTTTGAATAGGATTTTTCCTTCTTATAATTTTGATTCAGCTCCCACATATGAATGAGAACATGTGGTGTTTCTCTTTCTGAGCTTGTGTTCATTCACTTAAAATAATTTTCT
>VMDO01020891.1:0-36535 GCA_007922755.1 Pedetes capensis
GTTGTTGTTGTTGTTAGGTGCCGTCAAGTCGGTATCCGACTCATAGCGACCCTCTGTACAACAGGGGAAACACTATTGTCAGTGCTTCTCTGCTGTTCATAGGGTTTTCAATGGCAGATTGATTTTTGGGAGGGGGTTGCCAGGTCCTTCTCCCAAGCCTACAGCATCTGGTGTTCCCAGGTGGTCTCCCATCCAGGTAATAACCAGGCCCGACCCTGCTTAGCTTCCCAGATCTGACAGGATCAGATGCCACAGGGCTACCACTGCAGGCATTCTAAAATCATAAGCTGTCACTAAAAACATATTTTATTAGTTAAAATCCAACAAATAATTCTAACCCCCACACAAGGAAAGGGAAATTAGGCTCTACCTCTTAAAGTTTGGAACATTAAAAAATGTGTAGTTATTGTAGGACTACCACAATTGGTACTAGTATACTAAAGCCACTATGAATATTTATCTGCAGGCATAGCACCATAGCATCCAATCTCTCCTGATCTCTCAAACTAAGCAGGGTTGACCTGGTTAGTCCTTGGATGGGAGACTACCTGCAGGGAATAATAGGTACCTCAGGCTAGGGAGAAGGACCTGGCAATCCACTTCCAAAACAGTTTGCCATTGAAAACTCTATGAATAGTAGGGAAGCACTGACAATAGTGCTGGGCATGGATATTGTCAAAGAGTGTTTCATTCTGTTGTACATAGGGTTTCTATGAGTCAGAACCTACTGGACTGCACCAAAAAAGAACAACATGAATACTTACTTTGCTATTATATTTTGATATTGTAACTTGTATAGTTTAGTTATATATCTGATTCACGGTAATTGAACAAAAAGCAAGAACATTTTTATTGTTAGTAGTAGTAGCATTAGTAGTGATAGCAGGAAATTAAATGTTTGTATACTAAAGAGAGGGCTGGGATTTAGCTCAGTTGGTAGAGAGCTGTGCTACAGTCTCTGAGGTCCTGAGTTCAATTCCAAGCACCACAAAAATGGGTGAAGGACCTGGCAATCTACTCCCAAGGCAATCCTGGAACAGTCAGCCATTGAAAACCCTATGAGGGTCACTGTGAGTCGGATACCGACTCGACAGCACCTAACAACAACAACAACAAGAACAACAACAACAACACTAAAGAGAGTAAGTAGAGTAAGTGGAATCAAGACATAAAATACAGTAGAAAATGGATATATCAATGTTTAAGGAAGACATAAAGGTTTCAAGAGAAAAGTTAGTTTTTCAAAGTTTAAGGCAAACTTTTCCTTTGACAGTAAAAGAAACTGTCATAGAAATGGTGAAAATGTAAACACATATATTTTAGGAGTGAAGTAATTTGAGAAGTTCATGTTTTGCTTAATGCTATGTATTTTCTCAGTGAAGTATAAGGAAATATTGTGGAGAATTGGAAGAACACAGGCTAATAAGAGGGGCACAGAAATGGAAGGAGTTTTTAACATATGTCATAGACTAAAGGAAAGTTCCAGGACTAGAAATAAAAAGAGTACTGGGGAAATTTTCAAAACTTATTTGATAGAGTAATTCATATGTAGGGTGTCATTTAGTATTTTTGTCTGCCATTTATAATTGATTATACTAAGTAAGCTAAGTACTCCTTGGACACTAGATGATTTAATTTTCACCACAACCATCTGAGTTAGATATAATTACTTTAGAAGAAGAGAAACTGGAGTTCATGGAGAGATTTAACTTTCCAAAGTCATACACTTGCCATGTGGCACAGGAAAAATTTGAACCCAGGTCTATGCAGCACAATTATTTATGCTATTAATAACTACCTTCTCCAACAAGGAGGTCCATCTACTTAAGTGCAGGACTGTGGCTGAGTCATCTGGAGTTTGATAAAGAGATAATAGAAAGCAGTAGAAAATGAGGCAAGAGTAGATGGATTTAATGTCACTTGAGAGATTTTTTATGACATTCAAGTTAGAACAGGGCAGGAAATTAGATATGGCTTGACAGAATGAAGAAACACATAAAAGATCAGGATACCCTCATCCCTTTACCCCTAAGTCATTGCAGTATCAAATATTGATTCACACTACCATGCACACATGAGAACCCACTTCCTTTTCATAGATAGAGTTATTTTAAAGGTAATCTAAACATTTTCATTGTTTTCCAAATAGGAATCCAACATGGGGAAAGATTAAAGGATGCAGTCGTTAAAACTGAGGTTGAGTGATAGTTTTTTTATTGCTTCAACATCAATATTTGGGTTCAGACTGGGAATTGACTAGAAGTAAGGTTCCTTAAATTCTAAAAAAGGACACCTACCATTGAAGACTATCAAGTCCATCCCCACCAAGTGGATAATAGCAGAAAACCAGAGGAGGATTTTCAGAATAGGATATGGGGTAGGCTTGGGATTTATGAAGGCTGAAACATATTTTGGAGATGGAATTAGTCAGCTGTTGCATCACTATGATGGAGAAATCAGTGAAAACAAACTTATGGGAGGAAATATTTATTGGGGATTTAGGGTTAGAGGATTTTAGTCTATAAAGACAGAAAAGGTGGTGAAGGACAGGCATAGTGATGTTTGTAGCCTAGAACCTCATATCTTAGTGATAAGGAAGCAGAGAACAGAGACAAAGAGTAGAACCAGGGCTCTGAGTAAAAACCTTCAAAGGCCCACCCCCCAGGAAGTCACTTCCCCAAAGCTAGAATCCCATCTTCCAAAGTTCCCATTGTTGTTGTTTTTAGGTACCATCAAGTTGGGTTCAACACGTGGTGACTCTATGTGCAACAAAACAAAACACTCCCTAATTCTGTTCCAGGCATGATAAATTTTTATGTTTAAACCCATTGTTATAGACACTGTATCAATCCATCAAGTTAAGGGTCTTCATTTTTTTCATTGAGTGGCCACTGGCCAAAACAAAGTGTCCTTCTCCAGGGATTAATCCCTTCTGACAACATATCCAGAATACATAAACCACAGTCTAGCCATCCCTACTTCCAAAAGGCCTTCTGGTTGCACTTCTAGGACAGATCTGTTGATCCTTTTGGCAGTCCATGGTATATTCAATATTTGTCTCCAACACCATAACTCAAAAGCAACAGTTCCTCTGCTATCTCCTTTATTTAATGTCCAGCTTTCACAACCATATGCTGTGACTGATAATACCACAGCATGAGTCACGTACACTTTCATCTTCATTTTGATGTCTTTACTTTGCAACACTTTAAGGAGGTCTTTTTCAACAACTTTTCCCAATTGAATGCATCTTTTTGATTTTTTAACTGCTGTTTCTATGGGCATTGATTGTATAACCAAGTAACCCAAAATCTTGGACAACCTCAAACTTTTCTCCATTTATTATGAGGTTTCTTATTGATCAAATTGTGAAGATTTTTGTTTTATTGATGTTGAGGTTCAATCCATACTGAAGAGTCTGTTCTTTGATCTTAATCAGTAAATGTTTCAAATCCTCTCCATTTTCACCAAAGTTATGTCATCTGCATAACACAGGTTGTCCATAAGTCTTTGTCCAAAGATGATGCCCATGTTCTTCTTCATAAAGTCCAGCTTCTCAGATTATTTGCTAAAGATAGAGATTGAACACATACAGTGAAAGGATGCAGCCATGACACACACCTTTCTTGACTTTAAACCAGCCAGTGTTTCCTTTTTCTGTTTGAATAACTGCCTGCTGCTTCATGTACAGAGTCCTCACAAATATAATTAACTGCTCTGGTATTCCCATTATTTGCAATATTGTCCATAATTTATTATGATCCACAGAATCAAATGCCTTGCATGGTCAAAAAAACATACTCATCCTTCTGTTAGTCTCTGCCTTTGTCTAATATCCATTTGACATCAGCAATGGTATTCCTGCTTCCATGTACTCTTCTGAATCCAGCTTGATTTTCTGGCAGTTCCCTGTCTAAATACTGCTGCAGTTGATTTTGAAAGACCTTTAGCAAAATTTTGCTTGCTTATGATATTAATGGTATCACTGGATAATTTCCACATTCTCTTGGGTCCCCTTTCTTGGGAATAGGCACAAATATGGATCTCTTGGCCAGAGAGCTCTTTTCCAAATTTCTTGGCATAAACTATTTAGCACCTCCTGAGCAGCATCTGTTTGCTGTAACATCTCAATTGGTATTTCATCGGTTCCTGGAGCTTTGTGTTTTGCCAATTCCTTCAAGGTAGCTTTCATTTCATCCTCCATTGGTTCCTGATCATATGCATCCTCTTAGAATGATTGGCCATCCACCAATTCTTTTTAGTATAATGATTCTGTGTATTCTTTCCATCTGTTTTTGATGTTTCCTGTGTTATTTAATATTTTCCCTGAGCGCCAGGAGCGGTGGTGGCACATTCCTGTAATCCCAGTGGCTTGGGAGGTGGAGGCAGGAGGATCGCAAGTTGGAGACCAGAGGCAGTCTGCATAACTTAGCAAGACCTTGTCTCCAAAAAAAAAAACAGTAAAAAATGGGCTGAGGGTGCAGCTTAGAGTTCCAGCACTTGCAGAGCATGCACGCGCAAGGCCCTGGGTTCAACCCCCAGTACCACAACAACAATAACAAAATTTCCCTGTAGAATCCTTCACTATTGCCACTTGAGGCTTGAAATTTTTCTTTAATTCCTTAAGCTTGAGAAAAACAGAGTGTATTCTTCCCTTTTGGTTTTCTATCTCCAGCTCTTTGCACATGTTATTTGAATATTTGATTTTGTCTTCTCAAGCTGCCATTTGAAGTATTTTGTTTTTTTTTCCTTAACTTCATCATGTCTTCCTTTTATTTCAGCTGCTCAATGTTCAAGGGCAAGTTATAGAGTCTCTTTTGACATGAAATTTGGTCTTTTCTTTTTTTCTTATCTTTTTAATAACCTTTTGCTTTCCTCGTGTATTGTCTTTAATGTCATGTCACAATTCATTTAGTATTCGATCATTAGTGTCTAATACATCAAATCTGTTCTTGAGGTGGTCTCTGAACTCAGGTGTGATATATTCAATGTCATACCTTGGCTCTCGTACATTTGTTCTAATTTTCTTCAGTTTCAGTTTGAACTAGCATATGAACAGTTGGTGGGCAGATCCACAATCACCCTGTGGTCTTGTTCTGACTTTTGATATTGAGTTTTCCATCATCTCTTTCCACAAATGTAATTAATTTTGTTCCTGTATGTTCCCTCTGCCTGAAGTCATATCACTGTGGCATCTGATCTTGTCAGATCTTGGAAGCTAAGCAGGGTTGGACCTGGTTAGTACTTGGATGGGAGACTGCCTAGGAACACCAGGTGCTGTAGGCTTGGGAGAAGGATCCAGCAACCCACTTCCAAAAAACAATCTGCCATTGAAACCTATGAATAGCAGAGAAGCACTGACAATAGTGTTTCATCTTTTGTACACAGGGATGCTATGAGTCAGATACCAACTTGATGGCATCTAACAACAATAACCACATTTTCCATCTGGTACAATGCATGTGTAGAGTTACCATTTATGTTGGTGAAAAAAATGTATTTTCAAAGAAAGGCCATTTTTCTGACAAAATTATATCATGTGATATCCAACCTTGTTTCTGTCACCGAACCCATATTTTCCAACTTCTGAGCCTTCTTCTCTGTTTCCAACTTTCGCATTCCAGTCATCTGTAGTTATCAGTACATCCTGATTGCATGTTCAGTCTATTTCAGAGTGCTGAAGCTAGTAAAAATCTTCCCTATTTTCATTTGTAGCCTTAGAGGTGGGTGTGTATATTCCAATAATAGTCATGTTAACTGGCCTTCCTTATAGGCATGTGGATATTATTCTATCACCAACAATATTGTTTATAGGCATGTGGATATTATTCTATCACTGACAATATTATACTACAGGACAGATCTTGAAAAGTCTTTTTTGATGATTAATAATGAGTGCTACTCCATTTCTCTTTAATCTGTCATCCTCAGCATACTGAACCAAATGTTTAACTCATTGAAAATGGCCCATGCCAGTCCATTCTAGCTCACCAATGTCTATAATCGCAATATTTATGCACTCCATTTCCCTTTTGATGATTTCTAATTTTACTAGATTCATACTATTTTTATTCCATGCTCCCATTACTGATGGATGTTTACAGTTATTCCTCCTTGTTTTGAGTCATGCCATGTTAGCAATTGTAGGGTCTGGGGGCTTTAGTCCATTCCTATCATTAAAACAGACTCTACTTTGAGGAGGCACCTCTTCCCCAGTTGTCTTTTGAGTGCCTTCCAACCTGCCAGGCTCATTTTCATGCACTATATATGACAGTGTTTATCTGCCAGTCATAGGGGTTTCAATGTCTAATCATTTAGAGAGTGACCTGCCACATCCTGCTCCCTAATCTCAGTCTGAAACCACACTTGAAAACTATCCACATGGTTCACCCTGCTGGTATCTGTAGTACTGGTAGAAAAGCTTTCACTGACACAGCAACACTTAAGCCCTGACAGTATTGCAAACTGAGAGACATGTAGTGGAAAGTTGTCATAGCCTCTACAAATAGTGCCAACAGCTGTGGATCAAATGTTCAAACACATGATCTTTAGAGAGACATTTAGATCCAAATTGTATCAGAGACTCATTTAAAATATACAAATACTTTTACATTTGCACAGTTAACATATCTCATAATGATTTGAATATATTGCTATGTTTTATCTGGGTGTCTTTGTAAATAAGATCGTCAAGACATAATTTTCAGTAACTTCATGATAAATTACTTCTGAGTAAGGAGGTATTCTTGTGAGGTTAAGATTTGTAGTGAGAAGTGATATTATATGATTGCTTGGTGGTAGGAAAGGGTCATATTGTGTCATTCCACACCTAATGAGAAAGGAGTCTAAAAGAATTAGTTCAATGAATAATAATTAATTAAACAATGATATTGTTGATTTGCTTCTGTACTTGTCTGAGTAATGCATGAGAGTTAACTGGGAAAGCAAAGCAAAGACACAGTCCAGACCAAAATCTCTTTGTATATTTAGTGTTTGACATAGCAATTACAGTGCATTCAGTGGTTGGTGGCAGAAACACACACACACACACACACACATGCACACACACACACACACTCTTGCATCCCATATTGTTGAAAATTTTAAATAACTAATGCTTAGACCCCTAGAAAGTATATACTTAAAATATGTTAAGGCTAGGTTTACAATTTAGACCTCTTATATTTCATCTGTCCATGAAATCAAGCTTCTTCCTTTATAATTTAAACACGTATATCAACAATGATCCAATTACATTTATCATTTAAATATATTTTTCTTTTCTTCCCACAGTACTGGGGAGTTCAACTCAGGGTCTTACCCATGCTGGACAAGTGCTCTGCAGGTAAGAAGCATCCCTGTTACTTTTTAATTTTTAATTGTTATTATTGTTGTTATTATTATTACTATTATCTTGACATAGATTTTTGCTGAATTGCACAAGCTGCCTCTAACCTCAAATTCATAATCTTCCTGCTTCTGGCTCTGGAATTGCTGGATTGACAGGTATATAGTACTGTATCCAGCCTACAGATATACTTTTATGAAAGAAAATTACATCCTTTCATATTATTAAATTCTAATGAAGTATGTACTGGGAGCCTGATGTAGTAATAGGTACTCTAAAAACAAGATCGATGGGATGACATCAACTGCACATCTTTCTAGTACTTTCTGTTCAAATCAACAGAACTCCAAAGCCACCTAAATAGGACAGGTAATAAAAATGCTCATTGTTCCAAAGTTATAATTTCTCTGTCTTTACCTTCCTGGTTTAATATTATGTTCATTCTTTTCATTTCTTAAGCCAATCCTCCGTTTAATAACTTAGAATTGCACCATTGTGTACAAGGCAGCCTAATCCTGAATTGTTAATGTGGAATTAGTTTCTTATCTCTATCAACCTCATTCTATCCATCCTCTCATTGACTACAATTTTAAGGCTCAATACCACTCTTCACAATTACTACAGTCATTGTCACATTCTGCTTCTACACTCCAAGGTGCTTGAAGAGGTACCTTAAATCAGTATGTGGTTCAATTGAGTGTGCTTGGAATTTCTAGCACCATGTTGTAAAGGGTTCTTTACTTGCTAAAGAAATCTGAAAATATAAAGCTTAGATGTGCTTATGCCTCCAAACATACCATAGGGAGGAGAAATGAAAAGTAACTAAAGCATAAGGTATTTAACAGACAATAAGGACTTCATTGAACATTAGAGAAATTAAGGTTGGTGAAGAGTTTTGCGGGATCATCCCTGTATATGTCAGGGAATGTCTCACCAAGAAGAGGGCAGTGAGCAGGCCACAGAACTGTCCTGGAGGAAACATTCCCAAAGAGGGAAGAGTCAACCTGAAGGCTGAGATTAGTGTTAGATATACTGAATTGTATGCTTTGTAAATTCAACTGCCCCAAACTTCCTGATAGGAAGTTTGATAATGGTGATCTCAGGATACTATTTAAACAATTCACACAGAAATTAAGTATTATGGAGTGTGAGTGTGAGACATTATTTCCTTCCAAATTCATTTGTTGGTGTCTTAACACTCAGTACCTCAGAATGTAACAACTCTTTGGAGATAGTTTGCTTAAAGAAGCAATGATGTTTAAATGAGGGTGGACTCTAATCCAATATGACTGGTGTCCTTGTAAGAAAAGGAGATTAGGAAATGGACACACACAAAGAGGACCATGTAAAGACAAAGGGAAAAAACAGATTGTATATACCAGGGAGAGAAGTCTTAGAAAAAATGAGCTGACACCTTGGTCTTGGACTTCCAACCTCTAGAAATGTGAGAAAATAAATTTCTATTGTCAAAGTCAAAATTTTTATGATACTTTGTTATAGTAGCCTTAACTAACTAGTTAATTAACATTGTAACAATTGGAAGATATATAGCATTAATTTTTAAAGCCAAATCAAATATGACAAAACATAAAAACGATCACACACCACAGTCAAGTGGGTTTCACCTCACAGATGAAAAGATGACTCAAATTATAAAGGTTGATGCAAATAATAAATTTAATACAACATATCAATCGACTTTATGACAGAAATCACATAATCATATCAAATGATGCAGAAAAAGCTTTTGATAAGGTTCAATATCCCTTCATCATAAATGTCCTGAAGAATCTAGGAATACAAGGAACATAACTCAATATCATAAAGGCCATTTATGACAGACATATAGTCAACCTGGTACTAAATATGGAAAAACTGAGAACATTCTTGCAAAGAACAAGACAAGGATGCCCACTCTCTCCTTTCTCATTCAATATAGAGACTGAAGTCCTAACCAGGGCCATCAGGCAAGAGAAAGAAATAAAAAGGATAAAAATAAGGAAATAAGAGTTCAAATTATCCCTATCTATAGATGAAAATTTCCTGTACTTAGAAGACCCTAATGTCTTCAGCATAAAACTCTTAGAGCTAATTAGCTCTTTCTGCAAAGTATCAGGATATAAAATAAAGGGTCAAAATAAGTGGCATTCCTATATAAAAATAATGTACATGAAGAGAATGAAATAAAAATAACAATCCCATTCACAATAGCTGATCAAAAAATTAAATATTTAGGAATTACTCTACCCAAAGATCCTAATGATTTTTACATTGCAAACTTCAAAATATTAAGAAAGAAATTGAAGAAGACAGTAGAAGATGGAGAGGCCTCTCTTGCTCATGGATTAGAAGAACTAATACTATGAAAGCAGCTACAGAAGTAATCTACAGATTTAATATAATCCCCATCAAATTCCCAATGATATACTTCACAGAAATAAAGAATCCTAAAATTCATATAGAAGCACAAAAGACTTCTATACCCCAAATGGTCCTAAGCAGCAAAAGTACTGCAAGAGACATCACAATATCTGACTTGAAACTATATTACAGGGCCATAATCCCAAGAACAGCTTGGCACTGGCACAAAAACAGTCATGAAGATCAATGGAACAGTATAGAAGACCCAGATATACACTTATACAGTCACATCCACCTTATCTTTGACAAAAGTGCTAAAGACATACATAGAAGAAAAGATAGTCTTTCCAACAAATAGTGCTGGGAAAACTAGATATCTGTATGCAGAAAATAGACCCATATGACCTTGTATGAAAATCAATTCTAAATCGATCAGAAAGCCTAATGTAAAACCAGAAATTTTAAAACCACTAGGGGCTGGGGTTTAGCTCAGTTGGTAGAGCCCTGCACTGCAGTCTCTGAGGTCCCGAGTTCAATTCCCAGCACTGCAAAAATGGGAGAAGGACTTGGCAACCCACTCCCAAGGCAATCCTGAAACAGTCAGCCATTGAAAACCCTATGAGGGTCGCTATGAGTTGGATACTGACTCGACGGCACCTAACAACAAACAACAAGAAGCAAATATAGGGAACACAGTCTGACAAATAGGCATGGGTAAGTTCTTTGTTATAAGACTCGAATAGCCCAAGAAATAACACAAAGAATTAACAAATGAGATTACATAAATTTAAAAAGCTTTTTCATAGCAAATAATTAATAGAGTAGAAAAAAGCCCACAGAATGGGAGAAAATCTTTACTTCCTACACATTTGACAGAGATTTGATATTTAGGATATATAAAGAACTTGGGGATTTAAACACCAAAGTAGCAAATAATCCAATAAATAAGAGAGAAATTAAACTAGACAGAAAAACCTCAAAAAAGAAATATAAATAATGAATAGACATATGAAAAATGTTCAATATCATTAGCCATCAGGGAAATAAATATCAAAACTACACTGAAATTCCATCTCACTCCAGTCAGAATGACTAGACTCAACAATACCAATAACAAATTTTGGAGAGGATATAGGGAAAAAAGAACCCCATTATACTGCTGATGAGACTGCAAATTAATTCAGCCATTATAGAAATCATTATCAAGATTCACAGAAAACTAAAAATAGAACTTCCTTGTGTACTAGCTATATTGTTGGGGAATTTTAAAATGCACCCCATAACTAGGGTCCCTCATACTAGCATGAAGGACTGGCCTTTAGCTGACCCCAAGGCCACATTCCACTCACTCACTACTACCCTTCCTATCCAGTGAGCAAAGATGGCCCCTGACCAGCCTGATGAGCCTCAACTACCTCAATTTTGATTGGCTACCCCTAGCATCTCAGTTAAATAACTGCCCCTACCTGGCAGGTATAACAGTTTACCTGCTGTACTTGTCAGGAATGTGCCCTGATTGGCTAACCCCATTACATGCCCCCCTCCTGGAGCCTATATAAGCAGGGCTCCCAGAACCCCTTCATCTGTCATCTCTCACCATCCCTCTGTTGTCTGGACCCCATCACCTTGATCCAGCACTGGCCAATCCAGTGGAAGATCTCCAAGTAAGCCTGCATGTCAAGACCAGGGGCCCCAAAGCGCTGAAGGCTACAGGCAAGCCACAAAGAGCCTCCCAATTCCTCCCATCCTTGGGAAGGAGGGAGGCAGAGAAGGCGAGCTGCGAGAGTCAAAATCACCAGACCTCCAGCCCAGCGGAACACCAACTGGTTGTAGCTGTGCCTTTAAGGCTGAGCTGTACCACCAAGTGAGCCTGTAGCATTCTATGCTGCAGGCTTAGAGCTAGCACTTGAGCACTTGACAGGGGCTGCTTGCTGGTTGCACCCCACTTGGGGAGTAACCCAATAAACCTTCCCTCTACTGTTTCCTGCAGAAGGTCTCCCAAGGTCCTTCTTTGGTGGCTCCGGCCACTACACCAACCCAGTCTAATGGGTCTCCGATACCTACTTAAGTGTCAGGGCAAGGCTCTGACCTCTGCTGGGCCTGAGCTGAACCCTGACACTATACCATTCCTAAGTATACACCCAATGGAAGACAAGTCATCATACTGAAGGGATACCTGCACTTCTATGTTTATTACAACTTTATTCACAATTGCAAACATGTGGGATCACCATCAAATGCTCATTAACACGTGACTGGATTAAAGAAAATATAGTGTGTGTGTGTGTGTGTGTGTGTGTGTGTGTACATATATACACATATATGTATATATGTGTATATATGTGTATATATGTGTGTATATATATGTGACTATTATATACATATATACATATATAATGGAAAATTATACAGAAAAGAAGAAAAATATTTACAATGGAATATAATACAAAAGTAAAGTAGGAATTACTCTAACCAAAAATCCTAATGATTTTTACAGTGCAAACATCAAAATATTAAGAAATTGTAGAAGACACTAGAAATGGAGAGACTTCTCTTGCTCATGGATTGGAAGGAGAAAATGGATAGAACTGGAGATAATCATTTTAAGCAAAATAACCCAGATCCAAAATGAGAAATACCACATCTTCTCTCTTATATGAAGATCTACCTTATGAAAAAAAATATATATGCAAAACTGAATATGTCTATGATTATAAAATACAAGGAGACTCATCATGAGGGGATAGTGAACTAATGTGACAGTGAGAGGGATGGAAGATTCAGAAGGAGAGGAAGAGCAACATATGAGGGTAAGGAGGGTAAGAACTAGTACAAAATGCAGTTTGCAATTCTATAAAAATCCCATAATAAATTTTACTGTACTGTATGCAATTAAAAATAAAATTATGTTATATCTCACAAATATGTAAAAGTATCTCTATATATTAAAAAGTTTATTTTATTTTGTAAAATATTTAAGGAGCTAGAAGTATCAATCTTGATTTGATAATTGCACAATGTATATATGAAATGAATTATCACTCTGCAACCATTAATATGTACACTCAAAATAATTAATAAAAATAATTTCACAAACCAAATTGCATTTTTAAAGATTATTGTTGCAGGACACTAAATAAATCATGTTTTCTAGAAATCTATTGGTCTCATGAATAGATATGAGGAGTCCAAATGCCACAGGATGTACAAAACAGTGAGGTTATCTTTTATTATATTGTGTGTTCTGATCCTGTCAGGCTGGATTCTTAAGAATAAGAATTTTGAAATCTTCTCAGCTCAGACCTCTATTATACGAAGTATAGCTTTGGAAATACTAATTACCTACAAAATTGGTTTGTATTATAAAATGAAGTCAGTCAGAAAACCAAAGTATTGGAAACCAGGCACTTCATTCAATTCTCTGAGTCTTTCTTGTAAGAGTCTAGTTTTCAAATTGTTGCTTTAAAAAAGCATACTTGGCCGGCCCCCTGCTCATTGACAAATATACTTACCTTTTAAGGGATGTGACAGGCAGCAGGGGTGTTGAGTAGCTTGCAATCTGTGAGCAGACATTATTTTTTTCCATGAACTTTCTAACCCATGGAGTAAACTATGCATAGATAATCTGCCTGTTCTCCAGCCTCTTTTTGATTAACTACATAGGAGAGCAAAGATTTATGAGGGGATATTGTTCTTGCAATGATCTCTTGTGGTGCTCCTTTCAGAATATGAAAAGTGGCACCATCTGATTCCAGAAGGGGGTGTCAGGACACTGCTCTCATTAAAACTGTCACAGGGGTGCATTTGCAGATTCCTGCTGCTTAGTCTTGCACAGGACTTGCACTTAGCAGAAACAGACCTATCTTGACTTCACCTACCCCTGTCATTAACATATTCTATGGAAAGAAAATTCCAACAAAGCTCTTAATTCAAATTTACATCAAGAGTATTCAAGGAGCAAGAGATGAACCTGGTTGAGTTTAGCATTGCATCCTCACCTACAATGAGGTTTCAGTCAATAAGATGTAGGAAAAGCTTTGAGAGTCTGAATTGGTAGAGCTCATCCTTGGTATCCATTATTATTGCTAGTTGTTTAAAAGCTATCATCATAATAGTAGCTATCATTTCTTGAGGTTTGGTTTCAATTCTGTGCATGTAATTTACATGTATTATCTCCTTGAATGCTTAAAACACCTCTCTGAATTAAGATCTATAGTATCCTCGTTATGGGTATGAAGAAATTGATATATGGAAAAGCTAAGTAATTTGTCCAAGGTCTCACAAATGAAAAGTTCATATAGGATTCAAATTCATACAATATTACTCCAATATTTGTATTGCTCAATCCATAAAATTCATTACTCGAATAGCTTATATAGAGTTGACACTTCATACATTTACAAATTCCAGTCTTCTCCAAATGAATTTTCTTCTTTAGAAATGAAATGTGGAATTGACAAAGTTCTCAGCTGGTTCTAAATAAAAGGTCATATGTTAGTAAGGTTTGAAAATATAACTTTGTGTTCTAATATAGGTGCTGCATGTTTTTTTCTCTTCTCCTCTATGCCACTTCTCACTTTTCAATCTGTACCATGCCCCAGGAAGATCACCTGTATGGCTTATATGGCTCCTCCCTCAGGCTTCTAATGAGTTTAGCCATTAGAGATTTCTGGCTACAGCTTGGAAGAAGAGAATAAAGTGTGAGTCTTTACCACTTTTTCTTCTTCCATGTGGTATAGCTAGGATCCAGCTGAGTTTCTTTACTAAAGATTTTTAACTCCTTAAGATAAAATTTCTACAGAGATTTTTAAGTCTCTGAATGGTGACACCCACTGTCTTCTTCAGGCCATTGAGCAGGATGGTTCCTTAAATTTAAAAGTCATGGGATATTATACCATCACTAATAGTTTTCCCTGCACCTTAAATATTGTGTGTTATCCATTTACAAAACTCTCCTTATCATAATTTGACATCATTGTCATGATTTGCACATGCTTATTATTTCTTTTGGGAGAAGGACTTGGCAGCCCACTCCCAAAAATCAATCAACCATTGAAAACACATGAATGGCAGAGAAGCACTGATAATAGTGCCAGGCATAACACAGTGTTGGGTGGTGTTTCAACTGTTGTACATATTTTCAATGAGTCAGACTCAATTCAATGGCCCTTAAAAACAACAACTATTTCTTTTGTCACCCTGATTAATAAAATTTAAAAAGTCATATGGTCTAATATAAATAATGAGCATAAGTATGCTTACTAATAGGCTTAAAATACCTTACTTCCCCAACTTTTCTTCAAATTTTTCTCTATTGTCTGCCTTTTGTCTATTAAATGGCATATTGGGGTTCAGCAGGATTTACCAATTAAAGGGTCACTGGAGGAAAAATAAAGCTAAACAAATGAAAATCCTATGATGGTCCACAATTATGAATCACATCCTTTATGTTACAAAAAATCTAAAAGCACATGTCCATTGTCCAAAATTCATTATGGATGATTTACTAAAATAGGCCCAAATACTTTAACCATATTTAGTTTCTTAAAATTTCTTATTTTTGAACAAAATAAGCATATCCATATTATTTCCTAGTAAGACATTTAGTCAGAATTCTTCTAGAACACTGAAACATTGATCAACTCTGAATTGTAATTACAGTCATCATCATACTGAAGCAATATTGATTGACACCTCAATGCATAGGCATAATAAAATAGTTCACATGTTGTAGTCCATAGAAACACACCCTTACAAAATGAAACTATCTGATGTGTGACATGATGTAATCTCAGTCATATGCCCATGTTTCTCATTTATCAAAGCTATTTATTTTACCTAATTCTGGTTTATTTTTGTCATTACCTTCATTTTCCTGCCATAGATGCTGCATTCTTCATTTTGAAATATTTAGTGTCACTGTTGTCTATAGTCATACCACCCTGGCATCAGATCTCATCTGACCTTAGGAGATAAGCAGGGTTGAAACTGGTTAGTACTTGGATGGGAGACTGTCTGTTAATACCAGGTGCTTGGGAGAAGAACCAGCAGCCAACTTCTGAAACAATCAGTCATTGAAAACCCTATCAATAGCAGAGAAACTCTGTCAGACATAGTGTTGGGCATAGCATGGAATTGGATAGTGTTTCACTCTCTTGTAGATAGAGTCACTATGAGTTAGACCCAACTCAATAGCACCTAATGACAACAGTATCAGTGTTATACTCTTCTGATATAAACCAGGCACCGAACCTAAGAAGGCTAGTAAATTAGAACATCCATCTATTTGGATCAAAATCATAAGTTTTTTCTTTGTGCCTACTACTTAACTTCAACTTGTACAATGGCCATGATGAAATTTGCAAGTAACCTTGATAATGTGAATCTACTCTTATATTCAAAAACGAGGCAGGCAGTGACTGGGTAGAAAGGTAGTTGTTCTTAGGTGTCATTAAGTCGGTGGTTGACTCTTAGCCACCCTATGTACAAAAGGTGAAACAGTATTGGCAGTGATTCTCTACTGTTTATAGAGTTTTCAATGGCTGATTGTGTTTTGGGAGTGGATTTCTGGGTCTTCTCCCAAGTCTACAGCACCTGGTGTTGCCAGCTGTTCTCCCATCCAAGTACTAACCAGGCCTGACCCTGTGTAGCTTTGGAGATCTAATGAGATTGGAGGACAAAATGATATGGCTACAGGTGGGTAGAAAAGTAGGAAACTATTAACTATTAACTATTGCTTGTTCTTATTGTTTGTTGTTAGGTGTCATTGAATTGGGTGCAACTCATAGCAACTATATGTACAACAGAACCAAACACTACTCAACACTGCCATGCACAAGATCTTTTTAGGTTTGGGCCCACTGTTGCAGTCACTATGTTTCCTCTCAGTTTGAGTAGTGTCACATCAGCGAAAGGAAGTTCCAGAGACTTTACTCCATTCCCATCATGTTTTTTTTTTTTTCCTGGTACTGGAGGTTGAACCCAGGGCCTTGCACTTGCATGCTTGGCAAGTGCTGGACCACTGAGCTGCACCCCCAGCCCATTTCTTTTTATGTTTTGAGACAGAGTCTTGCTAAATTACACAGACTGCCTGTGGTCTCGAACCTGCAATCCTTCTGCCTCTGCCTCCCCAGCTGCTGGGATTATAGGCGTGTACCACGGTGCCTGGCTTCCATTCCCATCATTGTGGTCAACTCTACCTTGAGGGGGTAACTCTTCCCCAGTTGTTTCTTGAATGCCTTCTAGCATCAGGGGCTCATTTTCCAGGACTATATTTGATAGTTGGGAGAAGGACCCAGCAACCCACTCCTCCAAAACAATCAGCCATTGAAAACCCTATGAAAAGCAGAGAAGCACTGACAATAAGTGTTTCTCCTGTTGTACATAGGGTCGCTATGAGTTGGACATCTACTTGATGGAACCTAACAACAACAACAATATTTGATAGTAGGTGCTGAAATTTAGCTCAGTTAGTAGAGCACCTCTCTGAAGTCTCTGAGGTCCCAGGTTAGATTCCTAGCACCACAAAGAATGGGAGAAGGATATGACAATCCACTCCTAAAGTAATCCTGAAACAATCAGCCATTGAAAACCTTATGAGGGTTGCTATGGGTCAGACAGACTTGACGACACCTAACAACAACATATTTGATAGTGCTTCTCTGCCATTCATGGGGTTTTCAATGGGTAATTGTTTCAGGAGTGGACTGCTGGGTCCTTCTCCTTGGTTTGTCTTAGAAATGAAACCTATCTAACATAGGTGGCCCTGCTGGTATCTGAAATACCAGTGCCATAGCTTTCAGCATCACAGCAACATGCTGACACAGCACAACAAACTGACAGACACATTATAGGAAATCCAAAAGTGTTGTCTTTACTGGTTGTAATAGTATCAACTCCATACTTGAATGATAAGTTAATGGGATCTGTAATGTTTGGTTTCTTACCTCAAACTGAAGTTATAACTCAAATGGGTTAAATTTTGCCTCATGGCTAGGTATACAGTTAGTAGACCATTAGAGCACTTCACACATTCTAGTGGACAGGTTGAGTTACCAGACAACATGTTTTTTCAGATTGCTAAATAGAAGTGGAAGTATGATATTACACATTAGTCACAGAATACTTTATTTATTTCATAATAGAAATCAGTTTGACTCTAGAAATAGCATCATTTTCCTCTAATAGTGAGAATTCTGGTCTTGGTCTCATCCCTGTGAAAACACAATTTTATATTATTCCCTTTAGCTCAGATAAAAAACGATCTTCATGTTAGGTTTTTTTTTTTTAAAATCGTTGGTTGAAATATGTTATGGTTTATGCTGTCTCACTTTATAGTATTCCCTTTTGAGAATAATAATGAAAAAAGTAGAAAATGCTTGAAGTAGCCTCTTTTTCTTTTTGTTTTCTTTCTGAGCAAATGGATTTTGGAGCAAATAATTGCTTAGAAAACTAATGCTATCATTTCAGAATAGTTTATAGTCTATTGATTAAGTTAGAATGCTACATATGAAGAGAATTGTTCACACTGTGAACAATCTCACAATTCAAAATTTAAATAAGAGAGTTTTGATTTTGCTTTGGTAGAGTGTAAGTGACTTAATACAGTTGTTTATTTGAAAATAGCTCAGTTGGTGGAGTGCTGCTCCTCATTCTCTGAGAACCCAGCTTCGATCCCCAGTACCTCAAAAATGGGAAAAGGATGGGGCAATCCACTCCTGAAGCAATCCTGAAACAATTAGTCATTAAAAACCCTATGAGGGTCACTATGAGTCAGACTGGCTTCCATAACACTGAACATCAACAACAAAAACTAATTTATTTTTTTACTTTGTACTTTTATACACAGTAAATAACAAAACAAAATAGTTTGTTTTCTATACAGCATTATCAAATTGATAACATCTGTTTAGAACATTGTGATTTATACCTTTCATGCTTCTAGATGTGTTCAATAAGAAGAGTGAAACAGTTCTTAATGTTTAGGAGAAATAGCCATACCATTGGTGTGGGTATGCCAGTCAAATGACAGTGATGAATTAGTAACTTGTATTCATCCTATATCTTTTCTCTTTTTCTTTATTTACTCTCATTTATTTTAAATTTGTTTCTCTGTAATACTTTTCTCAAAAATTTTACCTATTAGCCACTAAGAAAAAGAGTACACCAAAAAAGCTTGTTGTCGTTGTTGTTAGGTGCCATCAAGTCAGTATCCGACTCATAGCAACCCTCATAGGATTTTCAATGGCTGACTGTTTCAGGATTGCCTTGGAAGTGGATTGCCAGGCCCTTCTCCCATTTTTACGGTGCTGGGAATTGAATTCGCAACCTCAGAGACTGCAGCGCAGTGCTCTACCAACTGAGCTAAATCCCAGCCCCACCCCCCACCCCCAACAAAAGCTTATCTCATACTAAAACAAGATGAAAAGATTAAAGTTCAATAATAACACAAGCAATCAAGACTCAGGAACATAAGAGATGTATAATGTTACTCTTGATTTAGCTTGCAGGTAAGAATACATTCATAATATCAAGAGAAATGCATTTTAATTTAATATGCTATTAAAATTATAATTATATATTTGTCAGGCCTAATTTTACTCTACCACTTAAGACTTTTTTCCAAATGATAACATTTAAAATCAAAATAAAGAATGAGGTTGGCTTTGAATTATAAATTCTTGAATTAAAAATAGTAAAATTAATAAATAAATACTATAATTTGGCCAACATGATGAGGAGGAGAATAAAATGACAAAGGTGAAGAATGTGTGATTGCTAAGGTCCATCTCTAAATTCTGACTTCTTGTGCCTTAAAACATGGGGAGGATTTTCACATCAGAGTCAATAGGAATACTCTGTCGAGAGGTTACAAAATACTTACTTTGATTGGTTTGAAATGAAAAAGGGAAGAAAGTCACTCAACTGGGAGTAAGAAATCTAGCTTTTCTATTACATGGTTGTATAGTCACAAGAAATCATTTCACCTCTGTGGTTCTTACTTTCTTCAGTAGTATAGAGTAATGTTTAAGTTTATTTGTTCTGGAACCAATTTGCTGAAGTAAAAATTACACTTCACCATTTATATGTTATAAATTTCTCTGAAATGTCCTCATGTCTCTGAGTGTGTGTGTGTGTGTGTGTGTGTGTGTGTGTGTGTGTATCATATGTATGTATCTTGCAGCTTTATTAAACCTCTTGTATATCTGTATATCTATCTATCTATCTATCTATCTAGAATCTATCATCTGTCTAGGCACCTTGAGATTTCTGTAACTCTGTAACATATCAGGCAGCAATATTTCAGGCAAAGTGATTTCCCAGAAATCTCAGAAATTAGATCAGAATTAAGTACATCCAGAGAGACACTGATAGGTAGCAAATATCAATCAAAATGTAGAAGAAGAATAGAGATATGCAGGGATTGCTATAGAGCTACTGACATTATCTGAATAGTTTATAGAGCTTCCTGGGGTTCCATACAATTATGAAGGGAGATGTTGCTGTTGTTGTTGTTGTTAGGAGCCATCGAGTCATTTCCAAATCATAGTGAACCTCATAGGATTTTCAATGGCTGATTGTTTTGGGGATTGCCTTGGGAGTAGATTGCCAGGTCCTTCTCCCATTTTTGCAGTGCTGGGAATGGAACCAGGGACCTCAGAGACTGCAGAGCAGTGCTCTACTAACTGAGCTAAACCCCAGTAAAGGGAAATGTTAGAAGAGTTAAAACAGAAGGAGAGTGCTGACTTTGACTTCGTACAACTAGGATAAACAAAACAAAAAAAAATCCACATATTACTTTTAAAGTGACTGTAACTTAAATTCTACATAGACTGCCCACAATTTGGCTAAATTTTCTCTACTTGTGATTGAAATTTTCTGAGTAATTAATATCCTGCAACTTCACATTATAAGCAAATTGTTAATGATTGTATTTTAGGCATTGCTAACAATATTTAATGGTAAAGAAGCATTGATAATGGATGACACCTAGCCTTAGTTAACAGCTGTGAAATGAGCTTGATCTGACAGTGGTTTCCACTGGGTAATGCTTCTCTCACAAAAAGACTTTTCTAAAAAAATACGTGTTCACAGATGCTAGTTAACAATTCAGAGGCTATGAAAAACTGAACAGAAGTTGTATAATTTTCTCTTATCCTCTGACTTACTCTTTGTATCATTGTGTGAAACAGCCCAAACTTCGATCTGTTTGAACTAAAACAGAGAAAAATGAGCGAATAGGTAATAGAAATTGGGTCAGAAAAATAGAAGATCCAAAGAATGGTGAAGTTATGAGTAATAGGATAGTAAGCTCACACACACACAAAAAAGCAATAGGAGAAAGACTAGAAAGTAATGGGTAGCAATGGAGAAGAAGAAAGTAGAGGTTCCAATGGTTTCACAAAGAGAAGAGTATAACTTATGCGTTGATTAGCCTCCCTTTGTAATAGATTTTCTGTCAAGTTCTGCCTGCTTTTAAAATTATGCTACCTTTTTCTTAAAGTAATGTTGTTGTTGTTGTTGTTGTTGTTGTTAGGTGCTGTTGAGTCCAGTCCGACTCAGAGTGACCCTATGTACAGCAGATGGAAACACTTCCCGTTTCTGTCCCAGGCACAGGATCTCATTTATGTTTAAGCACATTGCTGTAGACACTGTGTTGATCCATCTGGTGGAGGGTTTTTCCTTTTTTTGTGTGTGACCTGCCACTCTCCTAAACATGATGTCGTTCTCCAGGGATTGATCTCTCCTGACTACATGTCTGGAATATGTAAGACACAGTCTGGTCATTCTTGCTTCCAAGGAGCACTCTGGTTGTACTTCTTCTAGGACACATCTGTTTGTTCTTTTGGCAGTCCATGATATAATCAAGAGACATCTCCAGCACCATAATTCAAAAGCATCAATTCTTTTCTTTAAGTGATAGGAGGCTCTATTTTTTCCTTCAAAATCATTTTAAGAAAGAAAATTATGTTCCTTAAGAATCCTGATCCCAAACCTACTTTATATGCTGATATTTTCATTTTCTACTTCTTGTTTTGTTTTAAATTAGCCAAATACAGTAGAAATTCCACAAAATTTTTTGTTCATTATGTAAGTTAACGTCTTGTGTTTTAAGTCACCTGCATTTGCTATGGAAGTTTAATATCAGAATTAAGTACAGTTTCTATTTTTTGAGGGCTTTTCATATCGTTGGTATTGAACTAGGAACTTGAAGATTTAAACCTCAAAATAATTCTATAGAGGAAGTAAAATCCAATTTGTATACAAAACATTAAGGCCCATGATGTTAAAGGATTGGATCAGAAGTCACATTGAGGTCTTTGAGACTGCAAAAACAAAGTCTTAGAAACATTATGATGGAAAAAGAGAAGATAACTTACCATATTTTGAGTTGAAGTGTTTACATCTTATCAAAGAAGTTTTATCTTTAGTCCTCAGATATACATGTCAGATAGAACTACTGAAGATTGACATAGCATTGGAACCTGTTTGTTGTTGTGTTAGGTGCCATAAAATCAGGTCTGATTTTTAGAGACCCTCATGGAGTTTTCAATGGCTGATTGTTTCAGGATTGCTTCTGGAGTGAAGTGCCATGTACTTCTTCTGTTTTTGTGGTGCTGGTGATAGAACAAAGGGCCTCAGAGAGTACAGAGTAGCACAATACCAACTGAGCTAAACCCCAGCCTAGAACCTGTGTAGGAGGATCAAGGTGAAACTTTGTTGTTGTTAGGTGCTGTAGAGTGGGGTTGTATAACAGAAAGGAACACTCCTCAATTCTGTGCCAGGCACATGATTATTTTTATGTTTAAACCCATTGTTGCAGCCACTGTGTCAATCCATCTAGTTGGGAGTCTTCCTTTTTTTGTTGTTGACCCACCACTCTCCCAAACATGCTGTCCTACTCCTGGGATTGGTCCCTCCAGTCAACATGTCCAAACTTCTTTAGCTGTAGTCTAGCCATCCTTACTTCCAAGGAGAAATCTGGTTGCACTTCTTCTAGGACAAATCTGTTGATTCTTTTGGAGGTCCATGGTATATTCAATATTTATCATGGTATATTCAAATATTCATCAGCAGGACTCTAATTCAAAAGCATCAATACTTTTGTTGTCCCCTTATAAAATTTCTACTTTTTGCAACCATATGATGCAAATGAAAATACCATGGCATGAGTCAGGTGCATCTTTGTCTTCAATGTGGCCTTGTTACTTTTCAACATTTTAAAGAGGTCTTTTACAGCAACTTTTTCCAGTGCAATGGAACTTTTGATTTCTCAACTGCTGATTCCATGAGTGTTGATTGTAGAACCAAGTAAAGCAAAATGGATGACTTTAATCTTTTCTCCATTTACCATGAAGTTGATTACTGATCCAGTTGTAAGAATTCTTGTTTTGGTGATGTTGAGGTGAAATCCTTACTGAAGGCTGTGTTCTTTGATTTCCATCAGTAAATGTTTCAAATCCTTTTCACTTTCAGCAGGCAGAATTGTATCATCTGCATAACACAGGTTATTAATGAATCTCCCTCTAATCATGGTGCTGCATTCTTCTTCATAAAGTCTAGCTTCTCAGATTATTTGCTCAGCATAGAGATTGAACAGGTACTGTGAAAGGATACAGTTGTGACACACACTTGCCTTGACTTTTAACCAGGCAATGTTTCCTTGTTTTGTTCAAACAACTACATCCTCATCCACGTACAGAGTCTTCATAACTATAATTAAGTGCTCTGGTATTCCCATTCTTCACAGTGTTATCCATAATTTGTTATGGTCCACAGTCAGTTGCCTTTGCATAATTGATAAAACATAGATAGACATCTTTCTGGTCTTCTCTTCGTTGGGCTCATATCCACTTGACATCAGCAATAATGTCCATTGTTGCATTCCTTCTTCAGAATCCAGATAGATTTTCCTGCAATTCCCTGTCTATATACTGCTGCAGTTGCTTTTGAATAATCTTTGGCAAAATTTTGCTTGCCTGTCAGGTTAATGATATCATTTGATAGTTTCCACATTTGACTGCTCTTTTGTGGGAATAGTTACAAGTATGGATTTCTTCCAGTCAGTTGTACATGTAGCTGTTTCCCAAATTTTTTAACATAAACCATTCAGCATCTCCAGTGCTGCATCTGTTTCTTGAAACATCTCTATTGGTATTCCATCAATTCCTGGAGACTAGTGTTTCATTAATTCCTTCAAGATAACTTTCACTTCATCCTTTAATACCATTGGTTCCTGATCATATGTAATCTCTCAAAATGGCTGATTATCTTTTTGGTCTAATGACTCAGTGTATTCTTCTTTTGATGTTTCCTGCATTGTCTAATATTTTCCCAGGAGAGTCCTTCACTATTGCTACTCAAGGTTTTAATTTTTTCTTGAATTCCTTAAGCTTGAAAAAAAACACAGAGCATGTTCTTCCATTTTGGTTTTATATCTTCAGTTCTTTGCACATGTGTTGGGGTTTTAGCTCTAGCCCGGCTAAGATTAGGGCCAAACCCTCAACGTAACAATGTGGTTGATGGTGTAAAGAAGGACCTCGGGAGACCTTCTGGTGGTAAAACAAGGGTAGGTAAGGTTTATTAGGGTGTTCCCCTAATGGAGAGCAGGGAGAAAGCAGCCCCTATAGAGCAGAGCTCTATCCCTTTAAGTGCGGGCTCTAGGCCTGCAGCATGGAATGCTGCAGGCTAAGTGCTGGTACAGCTCAGCCTTAAAGGCACAGCCACAGCCGCTGGTTTTCTGTGGAGGTCTGATGGTTTTGACTCTCGCGGCTTGCCTTCTTTACCCTCCTTCCCAAGGATGGGAGGAGTTGGGAGGCTCTTCCTGGCTTGCTAGATGCCTTTGGCTCTTCGGTGCCTCTGGGCTTGATCTCGCCGGCTTGCTAGAAGGTCTTGCTGGAGTAGGGAGCACTGGTCCAGGTGATGAGGTGAGGATCAAAGGATGAGGTTCAGTAGGGTGAAGATGGGGTCCAGGAGCCCTGCTTTTATAGGGTCCTGGAAGGGTCACATGGTGGGGTTCAGCCAATCAGGGCCCACACCTGACAGGTACAGCGGGTAAACTGACATACCTGCCGGGGGGGACAGTTATTTCCTGAAAGTGGTGAGGGGAGCCAATCAAAATTAGGGTGGTTAGGGCAGGTCAAGCTGGCAGGGGGCCATCTTTGCTCACTCGATGGGAGGGGGTGGTTTGAGTGAGTGGGATGAACCCTGGGGTCAACTAGGGGTCAGCCCCTCAGGCTGTCCTGAGGGACCCTAGTTGAGAAATATAATTTTAAAAATCCCCAACACACATGTCATTATTATATTTGATTTGTCTTCTATAGCTGACCTTTGAAATCATCTATTTAGTTCCTTGACTTCATCATATCTTCCTTTTACTTTATCTGCTCAATGTTCAAGGGCAAGTTTCAGAGTCTTTTTTGACATGTCATTTGAAAGTAGACTTTCATAAGTTCCAAAGATGAGATCCCCTGACAGATCTTTGTAGATCTGATAACAGATAATTGCTTTGTTTGTCTTTATTAAAAGTCATTTCTCCACAGGATTTTCCAATATATATACAGAAAATTCTAAATGTAGCTCTTTGACTTGATTGCAACTTCACAAAGACATCATACCTTTTGCATCATCACATGTCTTCACAAAGACATCATACCTGTTGATTTTCTATATCAATTTCCTATTATAATTGCTGCAGTTAACATATATTACAAGATTTTATTTCCTGTCCTTATTCTCTTAACTGATCTGTTTCATGAGAATCTTTACTGAAACTATATGAAAACTGCAACCAAGAATATCTTTGTAAAAAAGTTAACTGAATTAAAGTTATACCTATAACTTGAAACTCTTCAGTACATATTCATTTTGCTCATTCTGTCAAAGATCATATCATTAACTAAAGGCTCCAATGTGATCTAGCCTTCCTTTCTTTTCCATTTGCTTTTTCTAAAGCATTTAGTTTCACAGGTTTCCTCTGTCTGCAACAACTGTTTGAATTCTTTTTATTTAAACTCAGTCTTCCTTGTAATTTTTCCATTTTCTCATTTTTAGAGAAAACGTATCTGAGGTAGACACTCAATATTTGTCCCAATTTGTTTCCACCTTCTCCACTTCTCCATATTTTCAGAGAGCAGTCATGTTCATACCAAACAATGTGACATACCCAATACAAGTAGTTTCAGAGCAAGATGGTCTCTTGATAAATAAGTCATTTCCTGAAATTTTGGAAGTGAGGCCCCAAACTTTAAGTCTTAGTCTTAATTTTCCTAGATAAAAGCAACAAGAACAACAACAAACAAACAAGAAAACCAAGTTCCAAGGATTAATCCCAGAAACTGTTAGTGGTTGTCATTTTCTCCTAAGCGAACTGGATCATATAGAGATTTTGTCTGTGTTAAAATACATATGACCAACAATGCAGAAATAGAAGCTTTCTGTGGTTATCCCACCCTATCCTACTAGAAGATCCCTAGGATTCCTCCAGTGCTTCTTCTCTTCCAGTGTTCTGGATTCTCCTGAGTCCCATTTGTACTTCCACCTTTTATCTCAAAATGTACTGTGGTATCCTAAATGTGTTGTTGTTTTTAGGTGCCATGGAGTCGGTGTTTGACTCATTGAGACCCTATGTACAAAAGGGGAAATAGTATTATTAGTGCTTCTCTGCTGTTCATAGGGTTTTCAGTGGCAGATTGCTTTTTTGAGGAGTGGGTTGCCAGGTCCTTCTCCCAAGCCTACTGCACCAGTGTTCCCAGGCAGTCTCCTATCCAAGTACTATCCAGGCCCCATCCTGCTTAGCTTCGGAGATCTGATATGATTGGATGCCACAGTGGTTCAGCTGCAGGCAATCCTAATCATATATATATATGTATATATTGGGAGAAGGACCTGGCAACCCCCTCCCAAAAATCAATCTGCCATTGAAAACCCTATGAACAGCAGAGAAGCACTGACAATAGTGTTTCCCCTGTTGTACAGAGGGTCGCTATGAGTTGGATACCGACTCGACGGCACCTAACAACAACAACAACATATATGTATATATATGCCTATTAAGCCACTTTCACTTTACTGATTCATTGGATTACCCAACATTCTCCATTTAATCTGAAAAACATAATCAATTCTTAACATTTGCCATCTTTCTGGTACTATAACAAAACACCTCAGGCAGCAAACTTTAGACAGGAAAGCTTTACTTAGCTCACAGTTTGTGAGGATCAAGTCCAAGACTGGGTAACTCCATTGAATTGGTCTGTGTTGAGGTTAGACCATCACATCAGCAGTATGTGTAAAATTAAGTGGTCACATCTCAAACTGCAACGGAAAAAGACTGAGAGAGGCTGGAATTCTACAGACCCCTTTGAGGACAAACTCCCAAGGACGTAAGCTCTCCCATTAGGCTCCATCTCTAAAAGATTCACAGCATCTCCCAATACTCTCCCCTTGGAATCAAGCCTTGATACATGGACCATTAGGGATCTCTCATCCAAAACATAGCACTTCTCTTTAGAGTTATGGCTGAGGCTCATGGCTAGAAGCAACTTCTTATCTGGTACCCCACATCTAGTCCTAATGCTACATTGGACATCAGTGCTGAGGTAGAGTCAGTTTTTTTTTTTTTTTGTGGTACTTGGGGGTTGAACCCAGGGCCTTGTTCTTGCATGCTCTGCAAGCGCTGGACCACTGAGCTGCACCCTCAACCCTCAGCCTATTTTTTTTTTTTACTTATTTTTGAGACAGGATCTCCCTATGTTACGCAGAAGAACTTTCGATCCTCCTGCCTCCACCTCCTGAGCCTGTGCCACCAGGCCCAGCTTAGAGTCAGTTTTGTCTGTTCCCCGTTATGCCAGTTGAGTGTCAGTAAATCGAATTCTAAGTTGTCTATCACATAAGCTGATGACATATGAGTACATAAATCAAAACAATTGCTGTGCCCTTGAAAACTAAATTGAATAATTTCAAAGTTCACCAAAAAAAAAAAAAAAAAAAAAAAAGAGAGAGAGAAAAAAGAGATTTTTTGCTGTGTATGATACTGGGTGTTGAACCCAGGGCCTCACGCTTGCATGCTTTGCAAGTGCTGTATCACTAAGCTGCACCCTTAGCCCATTTTTTTACATTTTGAGACAGAGTCTCTCTAAATTACATCGACTGCCTCTGGTCTCCAGCTTGCAATCCTCCTGCTTTTGCCTCCCGAGTCGCTGGGATTATAGGCATGTATCACTGTGCCCCATGAAAAAAGAGATTTTTAAAAGTGCTGTGAAGAAAGATGTGGGCAAGTCAACTATAAAAGACTAGGGAACAAGTATTTTCTTTATAAAACATCTAACTCATCTTTGGTCTTATACCAAACGTTTGCAAAACAAATATATACTTTTATATTTAAGTTAAAATAAAATATTTCAGTTAGATGTGTTATTGTTTTCCACAATTTAAAATAGATTTTAATTAATCTACCAATTCCCAAGTCTTCTTTCATTGGATAATAACTTTTACTTTCCTAGCACTTAAAATTGAACTTGTTGTTGTTGTTGTTAGGTGCTGTCGAGTCGGTATCCGACTCATAACGACCCTGTATACAACAGGTGAAACACTATTGTCAGTGCTTCTCTGCTGTTCATAGGGTTTTCAATGGCAGATTGATTTTTGGGAGGGGGTTGCCAGGTCCTTCTCCCAAGCCTACCGTATCTGGTGTTCCCTGGCGGTCTCCCATCCAAGTACTAACCAGGCCCGACCCTGCTTAGCTTCCGAGATTTGACAGGATCGGATGCCACAGGGCTATGGCTGCAGACAAAATTGAACTAGTGAGTTTGTTTTTAGCCACAAAATAAATCTTCAGAACCTCAAACAACAACAACAAAATTTATTTTTACAATTTCTAATGCAATATTTTTGCTATTTGTTCATATTTAGAGAAACCAACACGAGGCGGAATATATTACATGGAGAGGAAATGTGTTCAGAGGTGGGTGGCTAGGACTCAATAAGTTAAGATGTTACAGTTTGGCTAGGTGAGATTTGTTTGTTTCCACAGGAGGAGTGAACTAACTATTACTTTAAGGAATATAAACTAGTGTGACAGTGTTTATGTTTCTTTTATTTAGTTCTGCATTAATATTACACCTTTCTCTAAAAAGATTTGAAGTGGCTTATCGTTAAAACAATTCTCTAAGACTGAACCATTAACAAAGAATTGTTTTTATGTTGCGTTTATTGCTCTCCAATTTTATGTTGTATTTGAAAAGATCTTTGCATTTTATTTTATTTTACTTTATTTTATCTTACCTCCAGAGCTATGTCCAAATGGGCTTTGTGACAATATTTATCATATCACTCTTGGTCATGTCAGTGACTACAGCTTCCTGTCAGTGTGACGCCTATGACACTTGCCCATCCTGCCAGCCTGTCATCATATTATTTGTATTTATTTATTTATTTATTTATTTAGGTGCTGAGGGCCTAACCCTCAGGTTTAGGTGCTGAGGGCCTAAACCCAGGGCCTAACACATGCTTTGCAAGCACTCTACCACTGAGCTGCATCCTGAGCCCATTTTTTCCTGATTATTTTGAGACAAGGTCTCACTAAATTACACTGCTGCCTCTGGCCTCAAACTTGCCATCCTCTTGCCTTCATCTCTGGAATTACTAGGATTACATGTGTGCATCACAGTGCAGACTCTGTCTTTGTATTTTAAAAAGTACAGACTGAAAATAATTTGTGTTGTTTATTAAAATTGGTTCTACAAAAATGTGTATTTTATTTCTTTCTTCTCTGTCTATATTGTTCATTTCAGTTATTTAAAAGAACATTTCATATGACCTATCTTGCAAGTTTAATTAAAGTCATAAAGAAAAACTCACCTACAATAATTTGTAACACATGGTGTGATTTTCTTTTTTTCAGTTGTTAACACATATATATGTGCTTATGAAGGGCAAAAGGGTTCCTTTTGAAGATAACTATGTAGTAGAGATTTTGTTTTATATGTGCAGCTAGAAGATCTATAAAAATGAAATTTAAGACTTGCCTACTTTTTGATTTTGTAATTTCAATCTGAAAACTTCATCACTATTTTTTCCACCCTACACCAAGACTGAGTCAGTTTAATAGCTATAAATTTTCACTCCATTTTTTTCAATAGTTTCAAGGCTATATACATTCTACAATATTGTTTTTGAGTCTATTTTACTGACTCTATAACTGTGCTATCATTTGATTAGAAACAATGAGTTCATTAATTTCTGGCAAACATTTTAGTTGAAAGAATAAGCTCAGATATGATACCCTTTATATGCTTATTCCTGGAATCCAAGAGTGGTGATCTTTTCACATGACTTGGTGTCTACTGGAACAAAAAGAGATCAATTTGATATATCTATGATTGTACTACAAGTGTCTGAGCCCTGTTGTAGAAGAAAGAAAAATACTGTGATTTGGAATTTATTTTACTCCAGCACTCTGAAAACTGGGGCCTTAAAATATATTTACTTTTGGTTGGTTATAATAAAAAGAGATTTTTTAAAAAAAATCCAGTAAGGTAAATGTGGGATATTTTTATAATAGGTGCAAGCATAGACTATAGAGGATCAAACGTCTATTTCACCTAATAAAATGTCCATTTAAAAGAAGAAGTTGAAGAGGTCTATTGCAGTTCTGTTCTGCTTATTCCATTAAAGAAATTATTAAAGATTGCTTAAGGATGTGGCTAAAGTAATGAAGTGCTCAGAGTCATGTCTTATAAATGTCATTCTTCCAACTAATAGCTTTTGAGTAGCCCTTTGAAATATTAAAATTTTTTAAATTTATCTTTTTTGCATATTTACAATTTGGAGAAATGAAATTCCTACTTATATCTCCTTATATATTTTATGAGTGCATGTCTTTGTGTACAGGGGACTTAGATTATATTCTAGAGATTCAGGTTTATTCTAATTTCACCAATGTGTATTTTAATTTCATATGAATATACATCATTAAAGTGTGCCCAAATTCATGAGAACAGCAATCTTCTTTTATATATTTTAGTTCTTTTCAGGTCTCGACAATAAGAAGGTTACACCCAAGTGTAAGAGAATTATAAACTTCATGAGGGCAGGGATGCATAAGTATTTTGATATGTTTTATATTTCTACCATTTCAAGGAGCATATCGGGGATACAATTTAGAAGTTAAAGTTGCAAATTTAAGAATAAGATTGCCTGAGTGGGAATCTAGTATTACTTGCTATGTGATGCTGTGTAAGCTATAAAATTTGTTCACACTGTAGTTTCCCCAAATATAGAATGGATTTATTATCAATTCTGTATCTATATTTAGCTTGGACCTATTCTTGTTGTTAGGATTACTTCAGTTCCAACAAGATTCTTCATGCTTTATGAATTAGATCAGAAATTCAAAATAACTGTTAGTTTCTTCCACCAATCCAAACCTGTTAAAAATTCCCCTTTGAAATCTACCTGAAAGCTTTTTCTAAAATACTTAAATAAATGATCTTTCTATATAATGTGGATTATATGTCACTCATTTTCTTACATTTTTTCTGTCCTCATGGTAATATAACAATAGTTTGACCTTTTAGCTCAAATGGAGTATGTGGGCATGTATGTGTGTGTAGGTGTATGCAAGGAAGAAGTGAGTTACTGTCCTTATTAGTGTAACTATACTTTTTCCTCTATCTGCTCAGATATGAGAATACTACAGTGACTGAAATTTACTTGATGTTACCCAAGCTAACTCACATGGTTCAAATTTTTTCCAATTTTTAAAAAACAAATCAAACTTTAATAGAGAAAAGTACTATAGATTATATTCTGAATTAAAATATAAGAGTTTTTGTTCTTTCAGTTAGTTTTACAACATTCTCCATTTTTAAATAACTGGAATATTTTTCAAAGGAAATGAATCATAATTTAGTTTGAAAGGATGAAAAGAGACTAACCATTTAAAGGGATAAAAGGGAAGAGAGAAGAGAATACACCATGATATGGTTAAGGTGAAATCTCCTAGACTGCAGTAAATCAGTCTTGGTTTCACTAACTGCAGTAGATTCCTGAGGATAAGGTCGCTTTTATCTCCTTGTGAGTGAGAATGACTCCGTCAGTATAACTGGCCTTATCAAAGATTGCAGAGTTTGTGAAAGTGAGGGACAGGAAGTTATTCAGATTTGATTCTGAGGAGATCCCAGGAGTTCATGGAAAGTAGTGGTATGAATGGCATTCTGTCATCTGAGCCAGATGGCAGAGAAGTGAGAGGCCAGTGGGAAGAAGCACTGGGGACAGTTAAGTAGAGATTCTTGTTATTCAGTATTGGTCTATGGATTATATTCATCAGCATCACTTGAGAGCTCTTAGTCATGTAGAATCTCAGGCACCTCCTCACAACTATCACATCAAAATCTTCATTTTTACAGGACAGGTAGATAATTATTCAGTGTAGTGAAGTTCAAGAGGCACGTTTTATTTATTCTGTGAAATTTCTATTTATCTGTGAAATTTATTCACAGATTTAGCTGTGAATAAAACAGACAAAGACAAGCAAAAAGAGTAAGCTACATAATCATTGAATTTTATTATTATGAGTCAGACTGAGCCCGTGAAAAATAAGGATGGACAAGGTCTGACATATATGTTTTACACATAATATCAGTGCAAACAATAGAAAAGATGCAAGTAATTATCAGTATACGGGTTTGGAAAATGGGTTTCAGAGAGGTAAAGAGTCTGTCATAGTTATAAAATAAGATGTAGAACCATATTTCTTGCACAGGCTGTCTGCAGAGTTCATGTCTATTATTTATGGGTACAGTTGATTCTTAATGAGAAGAAATATACTGAGTTAAGTAATAGCTGAAAACTATGATAAGTGTGACATTTATTTTGATATTTTTATGGATAATATCAAATAGTGTAGGAATTGCTTAATTTATTCATTTCCTATTTTATCTAGCAAAGCTTGAAAATTTGGCTGAAAAGAAATCAGTGGAGGTTTTAGCAAATATTTTGTGAAATGGTGTATTCATAACACATACAGTTATGAATATAGTTGCTACTACTTTTGGGACTTAAATATGAAAAACTTAAATGAAACCTTAATTTCATAAAAACTTGCTCAGTCTCCTACCTGGAACTATACGGTTATGATGGTTTCGCCATAGATAAACCATCTGATTGAGGTGCTCTGTCCTTCTTTAAGCTGCACAGCCAACTCCTCTTCAGGAATTGTCCTTAGCTGAAGGAAGCTGCTTGATTCTCTCTGAGCAGGTGGGTACAGGTGTGTAAAAACCTAATCCTCTTTTTTTTTTAATTTGAAATATCTTGGAATGCCCTTGATCTCCAGAATGCTATGCTGTATCTACAGGAGCCTGTGTAGGAATTACATTATTGTTCAGTATCATAGTATGCTAGAGCCTTATGCATTTCTGAGACTAGAGGAAAAAGGTGTTGGCACTATGTATAGTTGTCCATGCCCGTAATTCCAGCACTTGAGAGGCTCAGGCTGGAGTATTGCAAATTTGAGGCCAGCATGGGCTACAAAGCAAGACCCTGTCTTAAGAAAGAAAAAGTAAGTTGTTGGATATTATAGGGGAGGTATTTCATCATTTCAATTTATAGTTTTCATTGGACTTGAGGCAGACACCAAACATCAACATTCTTTTCTTGTGGTTTTTGTGTGACTTTACTGAAGAATGGTTATGGAAGATTAAATAAATTATGTAAATGGTATTTTATAATATTTTTTCCTCTCAAAATCTAATCTTAAAATAGAATTCCAAAAGTTCATGTTTTCTGACATCTCTGCTGTTACAAGATTGGACATAACTCTCTAATTCAAAAGATTAAATTGGCTTTAACAGAAAAAGTAGGATTTGGTTTGCTTTCACAAATTGCCATGGGAACATGTGTTGTGAGGGTATTATACCTCTCATCTGAAGCATTCACCTAATTTAGAATATCTTAAAAATGACATTCAAAATCTCCCAAGCATAATTATCTAGAATATTAAGGTTTGAAGATGAGTCCATTTTATATTTTAGCACTGTTCCAAGTATTCAAGGGGACTGCATTTGAATCAGGGATATTTTCGAAAAGCCTAATTAGCATAGAATATATACAGTTAAAATGTATCAAGCCCAAATATAAAACAACAAAACACTGAAGTTATAATAGGTGAAATTGACCCAGTACTTTTCCTCATGATATTTTTCTTTTGGCATTGAAAGCACTAAACACTTCTTTTATAAAAAGTTCCATTGCAAATAAGATTTTATAGCAATTTGAGATACAAAATTTTAATCTTTGAGATATTCTAACTTTTGGTGTCAACTACTTAATCAACAAAAGAACTAAAAGAAAATTGCTTTTTCCTTCTTTTGCTATGACACGGTATGAATTTAAAGTGTCCCCCAAAGGTTATGTGCTTTTATGTTTGGTTCCTAGCTGATGGCACAGTGTGTGGAGGTGATGGAACTTTGGAATTCAGGTCTTAGCTTTGTAGAAGAAATGTCATTGGAGAGCGGGGTTTGGAGGTTTCTTCCCTGAACCTAAGGCTTGAGTTCCTGGTCTCCCATGCCATGAGTTCATTTCCCACAGGCCCTGTCACTGCCTCTTTTGCTGTCATGGACTGATTGTCTACCCACGAGCTCCCAATAAATTTCTTTCTTCCCTTATAAGTTTGATTGGGTGGATTTTTCTGCAATAACAACAGCTGACAAATACAGAATATTGGTACCAGAGAACGGGGTCTTTGCTGTACAGAAATATAACCATGGGTTTCCTAGGCCTTTACAGCTTGTTTATGGGAAGAGTTTGAAAGAGTTTGATGATGCAGAAAAGAGAATGCTTGGAAGGAATGAGGAGTGGTTTTGGTGAGAGTAAGGGACACCAGAATGGCCCCACCAATAGAAATGCAGACAGAGCCCATAGTGTTTTCAAGGAAAATAAGTTTTGGACATTGAACTAAAGACAATTCATTTTTTATTCTAGCAAAAAGATTGTCTGCATTTTGTAGATGCCTTAAAGATTTGAATCAGGCTGAATTTAAAATTTATGAACTAGCCATGCATGGTGGTATGTGCCTGTAATCCCAGCAACTGGGGAGGAAGAGACAGGAAGATGGCAAGTTCAAGGCCAGATACAGCCTGCATAATTTAGTGAGACCTTGTCCCAAGATAAAAATTTTAAAAGGTGCTGAGGGTGTAGCTCAGTGGTAGAGCACTTGCAAAGTATGTGCAAGGCCCTGGGTTTAGCTCCCAAGTGCCACAAGATAAAATAAATAAATAAATAAATAAATAATAAACAAAAAGTATGAACTGATTAATTTGGTGGAGGAAATATTATGAGGGCAACGATATGTAGGGGCTATGGCTTGGTAACTGCTTGCTCTGTTCAGCAAGATTTTTTGAAAAATAGAGCAAAAGACCCAGGAAAAACAGATGAAGATGTGCACTTACAATAAGGAAAATGCTGCAGCTTGTCTAAAGTTACTGAAGACTGAACTAGCTTGGGCCAGGAAGTCTTAATTGTTAAAGAGATTGGCTGCAGTGAAGGAAAGCCTTGACCATTTCATTGGGAGGAAAGAAATTCCCTCTGGGCACAGAAGGAACCAGTCAGACCCCTCCCATTTAAGACCCCAAAGAGATTTTCTATCAAGCTGTCTCCTGGATTTAAAAACGGAGTGTCTGAAAAGCAAACACCCCTAAGATGCCCCAATGAAAAGGAACCACCTAGGGAAATGGTTACTTGGTCAGGGCATGCAGAAGCTACCACTACAACTGTGGCTCCAAAAGGTGAAGCTACCTCTCAAGCTGGCAGCAAAACTTGGCAACATCCATGTGGTGCTGGTTTTATAGGCAGGCAGAATACAAGAATTAAATGTTTGTGTAGGCTGCCACCAAGGTTTCGGAAGTTAATCTGAGAGGTCAGGCAGTGTGTACCAGGGTTGAATCCTTTGCAGAGATCCCCTGAAGAGTTGACGCATGAAGCATTGTGGAAGAACCTAAGTAGCAATTGAGATTCCAGAGTTTTGGAGGTTCCAGCCCTGTGAAACATCTTCTGAGGGAAGCTGCTGGCAAAAAGTAGAGCCAGCCCAGAAGGACCCCACTGTTGGAGCCACACAAGCCAGTTTGAGCCCAGATGATGCCATGTGCTGGAGTCCAGATAATGTCACATGTACCAGAAACCAGACTTAAACTGACCAAGTTTGCTTTTTCAGTAGGATATTAGTCTTGCTATGGACCAGCATTTTTTTTTTCTGTGCCCCTATTTCTCCCTATTGGGCTGGGATTTAGCTCAGTCGGTAGGGTGCTGCTCTGCAGTCTCTGAGGTCCGTGTTTGATTCCCAGCACAGCAAAATGGGAGAAGGACGTGGCAACCCACTCCCAAGGCAATCCCGAAACAGTCAACCATTGAAAACCCTATGAGTGCTTACTCCAGACTGCCATAGATGCACCCGCCAGAGCGCGAGCCCCTCGCGCGACAAGTTAAGGTCGGGCTTCTTTCTCTCCAGGATCTTGGTCTAGTCCACAAAAGAATTTTTAGACGGACGCAGGAAGCCAGCATGCAAAGCTTTTAGTATTTAGAAAGCCAAGTACATGCTTCAGTTTGAACTTGCATATGAGAAGTTGATGGTCTGGGGAGGAGTCAAGATGGCGGACAGACAACACACACCTTCTGTCCCGGAGCAATAAGAAGCCTCGATTAGGGGTTTAAAACACAAATTGAATAAATAGAAATAGATAATTTAGTTTGAGAGATAAAGAATGAAACTAGGCGTACACTGAAATTAGGGATTGGGCTTCAGAGGAGCTACACAGTGGCCAGCAGCGGGAC